>RJWM01009520.1:0-67595 GCA_004363535.1 Dasyprocta punctata
AAAATAAAGTGTCCCCCAATGTCGCCTGAGTGTGGAAGGTGACTGGACCTTGGGCCACCATCCGTGTCATCCGTGGATTCATCCTGGGTGAGTTTGAAGCGGAGTGTGCTGTGAGGGGGCGGAGCCTGGCTGGAGGAGGCCACCGGGTGTGACCGGGAAGCGTGACTCTTGTCCCTGGCTCCTCGTCTTCTCTTTGAGTCCCATCTTTCCCTCTGCCAACCAGACTAAAACTGGAGCCAAAGTGACCTCCCCTCCTTGCCACTGTGGGTGTTGGATGTCTCCCCCAGTGACGGGGAAGTGACTGACAGCTGCGAAAGGACAGCTTGGGACCTCTGGTTTTGAGAAGCCACCTGCGGAGCAGCAGCGCCTGCCTGGACACTGAGACACATGCAGAGTGACCCTGAGGCTTCAGCTGGGGACCAGTCCGCATGGCTGGTCCTGCATTGGGAAACTGAGTCCTGACCGTAGCACACAGTCGGGTGGCACTGGGTGCCCCCGGTCCCTCATGAAGGGGTGTTCAGGAGGAAGGCGCGTCCGGAACAGGCTGGTTCAGTAGACCTCAGGGCACCAAGCTTCAGGCCAGAGCTCCAGCCTCTGCCATGGTGCTGGGTCCGCATGCTCTATTGGTTCTTCCTGGGGGTGACGGAGCCGCTGTGTCAGCCCTCTGCTTCCACACATATGCTGATGACACAGGGATGACGCAGCACCTACCACAGCACCCAGAAATGGTCATAGCAGGTCATGGTGTCACACACTTCCAATCCCACCACTCTGGGAGGCTGAGACAGGAGGATCACAATTTTGAGCCCAGCCTGAGCAAATCGGTAATTTAGCAAGACCCTGTCTCAAAATAAAAAATAAAAATAAAAAAGACTGGGGATGTAGTTTAGTGTGCAGGCCCTGGCTTCACGCTCCAATACTGAAAAAGCTAAAGTAGCTATCATTTGGGTGCAGCGGTGCACACCTGTAGTCTCAGCACTTTGGAGGCTGAAGCTGGAGGATCACCTGAGCCCAGAGCTTGAGGCCAGCCTGGTCAATGTAATGAGTCTCTCTCTCTCTCTCTCTCTCTCTCTCTCTCTCTCTCTCTCTCTCTCTCAAAAATAATGGAGCCATCAGTTAAATCAAGAACCATCCTTAGGTGCTAAAACTAGTGAGTGAAAATCTGATGAGGAAGAGGGTATTTATGTAAGTATCTTCCCATAAATCATTTGTTAGCTAAAAAGGGGAAAATAATCAAAGGACACACTATCCACAGAGTAAAAAAGATGACTCACAGAATGGAAGTATTTGCATAGCTCAGATGTGAAAGGGGATTACTATCCAAATACATCTAGAAAGAACCCCTATAGCAAAAAGAAAGAGGAAACAGAGAAAGAAAAAGAAAGAAAGAAAACGAAACAAAACAGCACTTTAAAATGGAGGTTAAGGGATTTCACCACGTGGAGCTGCGTCTACGCCTGAGACACTAAGAGGGTGAAAGCTAAACCCGACTAGAGTGCTTACAGCAGACCTTTGGGAGGCGGTCAGGATGAGGCTGGGTCCTCGGCGTGGAACCCTGAGGGCTTTATAAGGAGGGAGACCAGAGGACGCACAGGCTCACGTCCCTGTCCCCTGCCATGTGATGTCCTGCACCAGCCCATTCAAAAGGCTACCACCAGGCACCCCTGGCCCAGAGTCCTGAGCCCAAACGACCCTATTCCTTTATCCCTTACCCGCCTAGGGGCGCACACAGAGAAGCAGGCGTTTCTGTGAGGGAGACAGGGGCGCAGCCAGCGCAGGCCCGCAGAGATCCGCGGGGTAACGGGACGCAAGGAAACCGCAGAGCCAAACCACTTCCGACGCATTAGGCCGGCCACTTTAGCAAACAAACAAAAACGCCAGAAAAAGAAAAACAAGAGCGTTGACAGAGAACGTGGAGAGACTGAACCCTGTCACGCACTGCTGGTGGGGGTACAAAGTGGTGCAGCTGCCGCAGAAATCGAGGCAGGCCCCCCCACCGGCAGGCAGAAGGATGAGCAAAATGGGGGTGAGGGGTCTATGCAGGGGCTGTCGCTTGCCCACTGGAGGGAGTGAGACTGAACAAGACCACCACGTGCTGAGCCTCGGCAGTGGCGCGCGGTGCAGTGCCAGGTGCAGGTGGCCAACAGCCCCTTTGCAGGAGTTGCCTGGAAAGGCAGGTGCTCGAAGGTGCCGTGGCTGTCCCACTGTGTGCAGGTGCTGCTGTCCCACTGTGTGCAGGCGCTGCTGTCCCGCATGTGTAGGCGCTGCTGTCCCACTGTGTGCAGGCACTGCTGCCCGCATGTGCAGGCTTTCAATGCAATGAAAAGCTCTGGAAATAGGTGGCTGCGATGGTTATAAACATCAGGAACTCGCTTTATACTACTGAATCACAGCCCTGACACCAGTTAGAATGGTACACGAGGCGTATGTGCATTCGAGGGCAACAAGGAGATGCAGATGGGCACAAAGGGTTTGTGCTGAGGTCTGCAGCAGTGCTGGGGCTGCACAGAGGCAAAAGCACTGGGGACAGTGCCAGACAAAGGACAAGGCCAGCAGGAAGCCAGAGTCCTTTCACGGGGGTCTTTCAGGGCGAGGGGGTATTTCGGGTACCGGGAAGGCTGTGGGTTCCGTGTTGGAACTCTCCCATCTGCCAATCTCATTCGGCCACACCCCTGGGGGGACATGACCGTGTCCCTGTACAATGTCGTGGAAGGAATCCATGGCCTCTGCTGACCCCCAGGGCTCAGCACAGCGTGGGAGGGAAGCAGCGTCAGCAATTCGCCCTAGTTCTGCATGTTCTATGAACACAGCAAAAGAGAGGGCTTTGTGAGGTTAGAAGAGCCGTCCTGAAAGAACTAACTCCTTCTCAAAGTGCCAGGAAACCAACCACACATAAAAATGAAGAGCAGAAAATTGCTGAAGTCAAATACCATACAAAGGTATTACTGAAAAAAGAAAATAGCCACAGAGCATCTGTACAATTTAGTGCAAGAGCACACCATACATATAGGCCGACAGAACCAGCTCCAAACTGTAACCTACTATCGTATATTTTAAACCGCTTTACTGAGCTATAATGACACACAACAAACCGCTAATTTAATGTAAACAGTTTGATGAATGGTGGGCATAGTGGTGCACACCTCTGATCCCAGCACTCAGGAGGCTGAGGCAGGAGGATTGCTGTGAGTTGGAGGCCAGCCTGGGCTACATAGTTCACAGGTGAGTTCAAGGCTAGCCTGTGCTACCTCATGAGACCCTGTCTCAAAAATAAATAAAATAAAATTTCAAGAAAATATACCTTTTTAAAGAACATACTTGACACTATGTACAAGGCTTGGACCTTTGAAACTTGCCCCAAGCATCGAGACATATTCTGATAAAAGAAGACGACTGTCATCATTTTGCATCTACACAAAAACCATAGGTGGCTTAAGAGAAATAGAATGAGGGTCAGGGATTTAGCTCAGTGGAATAAGCACCTGCCTGACAAGTGTGAGGTCATGAGTTTGACCCTGATACTAAAAAAAAAAAAAAAAAAAAAAAAAGGTAGAATGCAGTTATTGCTAGAGTTTGTTTCTTCTCCCTGTGGTGCTGGGGATTGAACCCAGGACCCTTGCATTGAGCTGCATTGCCAGTGCTTTTTATTGTTTGCATGAGAGAGACCTGGGTTCAACTTCCGGTAGTGAAAAAGAAAATGGAAGTTATAAATGCTTTGTCTTTGCCTTTTTTTTTTTTTTTTTTGGTGGTATTGGGGATCAAACTCACAACCTTGTGTCTGCCAGAGCCAAACTTCCAGCCCTATTTTTTTTTTTTTTTTTCAGCACCGGGGATTGAACTCAAAATCTTGCACCTGCCAGAGCAGGCACTTAAGCCACTGAGCCAAACTCCCAGCCCTCATTTTTTGAGGCAGGGTCACACTATGTAGCTCAGGCCAGCCTTGGGCTCACGTTGGAGCCCAAGGCGGCCTCGAACTCACAACGCTCCTCCTACCTCAGCCTCCCAAGTGCTGGGATTAAAGGCGTGTACCACCACGCCCAGCTCCCAGCCCTATTTTTTTCGAGGCAGGGTCACACTAGGTAGTTCAGGCCGGCCTTGCTCACATTGTAGCCCAAGCCAGCCTCAAACTCACAATGCTCCTCCTACCTCAGCCTCCCAAGTGCTGGGATTAAAGGTGTGCACCACTACGCCTGGCTGTTTTTGCTTTTTGACGCAAGGTCTTGCTATGTAGACCTGGCTGGCCCTGAACTCAATATGTAATTCAGGCCAGCTTCAAACGCATGGTGATCCTCCTAAGTGCTGGGATCACAGGCACATGCCAGCCACATTTGGCTTTCATTTTTCTTTTTTGATAAGGCCATTTGCATACATGGGACAGACTGTATCTGCCTGGCCATATAAAGGGTACTTTATTTCCTCTGCAGTCTCCCTAGCAAGTTCTCTATGATGCCATTGCAGTCTGGTTAATGCTTATTCAGTAATAAAACTGTTCTTTTTTCTCCTATATTTTGTGGAGAGAAATTCCTAGATGGAGAGAAGGTTTGTTTTTTTTTTTTTTTTGGCACTGGGGATTGAACTCACAACCTTGTGCCTATCAGACAAGCACTTAATTCACTGAGCCAAACTCCTGGTCCTGGTTTTTTGAGGCAGGGTCGCACTGTGTAGCTCAGGCTGGGCTTGTGCTCACATTGTAGCCCAAGCCGGCCTCAAACTCACAACTCTCCTCCTACCTCAGCCTCCCGAGTGCTGGGATTAAAGGTGTGCGCCACATGCCCGGCTGGAGAGAAGTTTTTATTCTTTTTTTAAGTTTTATTTTATTTTGGTACCGGGGATCAAACTCACAACCTTGTGCCTGTCAGGTAGTCGTTTACACCACTGAGCTGAACCCTCAGCCCTATTTTGTGAGACAGGGTCTCACCATGCAGTTCAGGCTGCCCTTGAACTCACTTTGTAGCCCAGGCTGGTCTTGAACTCACAATTCTCCTGCCTCAGCCTCCCGAGTGCTGGGATTAAAGGCATGCACCTCATGCCCGGTTTATTCTTAATTATATTTTCCCAAAATAAGTCACCAAATGGCAATAGGGGGCAGCATCTCTTTTAGGAATATTTCACCCAACAAATGAAAACACAATAGAACCAGAGATTCCCCATGCTGGAAGCCAGTGAGGTCCCAGTGTAGCCCAGGCACTGGGTGTCACTGACATTTGCCGATGTCATAAGTAGACATGAGGTGCCCCATGAAAGGACAAAGTACACCACACATCTGCCAAAGGGATCAAACCTGAACCCGGTCAAACCTGTGGAGCAGCTGCTACTTGGCGGAAAAACAGAGACAGAGCAGGGCGTGGTGGTACATGCCTGTAGTCCCAGTACTCAGGAGGCTGAGGCAGGAGGGTCACCATGAGGGGGGTCCAGCCTGAACTACATAGGGAGACACTGTCTCAAAAATCAAAAAAACCTAAACACAAATAAAAAACAGAAAAACCCTGGAGTTTTATTTCTTGAGTGGTAGCTGCAAGGATGCTTGCCTTGTAATTCATTTAAGCATGAATTACACTTCATAATCATAAGCACTCTTCATAATTCTCCCCTTAAAATTCATGCTTTGTGTGGATTTTTTTTTTTTTTGCATGTATTTTACCGTGCAGTTAAAAATTAGGTTTATTTCAAACCAAATCTTCCACTCATAGTTTTTCCAAAAGTTCCTGCATGGGCATCAAGCAGAGACGCACTGCTGACGAGTGGCTGGAGCCTGAATTGAGGGGATCCTTGGGTGTACTCTCGGGAGCGGCTGGGTACCCCAGAAGTATCTCAGGGACCCAAAGGGCAGCACCAACACACGTGTCCCAGAAACAGCAAGAGGCGGGGGCTTCACGAAAAAGGATCAGCAAGGAGGAGCAGAGCTTAGAGGTCCCCCCCACCGACCCCTACCACCTTCTCATCTTTTGGGCCCAAACATTACTTCTGGGAGAGCCTTTCTTGCCCCTAGACCAGTCCAGGGCATCTGTTCCAAGCTAAGTTCATCTCTTTCATAACTCTAGCCATCCTCATATTAGTGGATCGTGAAACTGCTGCTGAGCTTCCTGCCTCAGCTTCCCGTGTGCTGAAATTTGGCAACTCAGGATTGCCAGCGCTGGCCCTGTGGGTCACACTGCAAGCCACCACCAGCTGGGGGAGGAAAGCCAAACTCGCTTCATCCTACCGAGCACTCCCACCAGGCTTCTCCTCAGTGCCAAGCAACCGGGGCTGCAGCAGGCACCAGCCAGGCATCTTTTAACCCCGCACTGATGCTGTTTACCCAGAGGAACCCACGGACAAGGCTCAGCACCCCCAGTTTGGCCTGCACTTCCGACAGCGGCCGTGGGGCTGCCAGGCAGGACGTCCATATCCCCTGGTTGAACTCCAGTCTTTCTAGAGCAGCTCGCAGAACTCAGGGAAACACACTTAGTAGCTTCTCATAAGGGGTCAGCCACAGTGGGCCTGGTGGCGCACGCCTGTGATCCCAGCACTGGGGAGGCTGAGGCAGGAGGACTGTAATGAGTTTGAGGCCAGCCTGGGCTACATAGTGAGACCCTGTCTCAAAGATAAAACAAAACAAAACAATACCAAATATACAGCTGGATTTGGAGCTCAGAGGGAGAGGCCTGGAGCACCAGTGGAACTGGGGTGTCTATGGGAGACAACTTGAGCAGGTCCCCTTGAATGCAGAACAATTGCTGCAACATTGATTATATTGAGACTTATTTCCTTATGTTGATATATATAGAGCTGACTATGGTATTTCCTTCTCTCTTCAATTGGCTCTAAGCATTGCAAATAAGGCTAGCTGAGGTACTGGTATGCAATCTCTAAAGCCATCCAACATCATCCTGTTTCCTCCCATAGTGATCTCTGTAAAATATATAGGCACAGCGGGATGGCAGAGCCAGTGAGTTCCAGGAATGTCAACTGGGTATGAGGCTCAAGAAAGAGGCTGTGAGTTCCCAGGGCATAAAAATTTACATATCAGAAGCAGGTACTGGTATGTAGTCTTTAAAGCCATCAGACAGTGTCCTGTTTCCTCCCATAGTGACCTTTGTAAAATATACAACGCACAGCGGGATGGCAGAGCCAGTGAGCTCCAGGAATGTCGACTGGGGATGAGCCTCGAGAAAGAGGCTGTGAGTTCCCAGGGCAAAACGTTTGCATATCAGAAACTGAAGCAGCAGCCTCCTAAAACAATTCAGTTGCTATCGTGATTGGGTTATGCAAATTGATCCCCCTGCACATCTTTATCTGCATTTTGCAGAGATACCCTTCTCACTACCTTGCTAGCCAGCTCAAGTTACTCACGTTGTTCCGCCATCCTCACTGTCACTCATCTTCAAGCCACCCCCTTGCTTCACTAGCTGATAAATTCTGGGAGAGGCCTAGGATCAAGGCCTTTGTCCGTATGTCTTCACAAGGATTGGACTCAGGACTCCTTGGCTGCCCTTAACTTTGAATAGGTCTCAGAGTCATTACTCTGGCTGTGGGTTGCATTGGAGGTGGTAAATTGAAATTAACTTATTGAGATTCCAATAACATCTCAGTGGAATTATAAATATAATTTCTTGGATTGTGAGGAAGACTAGAGAAAGGATTATAGTACTTGGGTCACCATACTCATTATTTGGGATTACAATAGGTGTCCCTTTGTCCGCACGTGAGGTCCTTGCCCAGCCCCCCACCCACCTCCCTGCACGCAGCCATCCGGAGCTCTCCGATCCCGTCCCTTTGGGTTTCACGGAGACTTTCTGTCCTGGGCTCAATGAAGCATGGATGACCGTGTTATCTGAGGCCACAATCACCCAACATTGGAACAAAGTTGCACTTTCACTCCTTTCAGGAACCCAGGACCGAAGGCTGCATCTGCGCGGGACAAGACCCCCGCCCAGTCAGTTAGATGCTGCTGCTGCTGCTGCTTTTTTTAATACCAGAAATCTTGTCTCCCAGCATGGAGGCTGGGAGTCTAAATGACTTTCTCCAAGTCCCTGTCTCCAAATAAGGTCATTGTGAGATTAGGACTCCACAGTGCCTTTTCTGTGGGGGACACGGTTCAACCCATAAATCATGACTGACTCCTACTCAGCGATTAAGGTTAAGCGCAGAGGTTTTATGTGTTCCAGGTTTCTATGGAACGCCCTTCCCTTCCTTAGCCCTCGCCGTGGTAGTGGCTCTGTGTTCCCACAGCCTGCCCGCCTCCCTCTGTCGGGGGCTTACTGTGCAGTGAGGTAAGAGTCTGCATAACAAAAGAAAATGCCTGAACCTGGAGGGGTGGTGCGTGCCTGTCATCCCAGCACTGGGGAAGCTGAGGCGGGAGGATCTTTGTGAGTTTGAGGCCAGCCTGAGTTATAAAGTGAGTTCAGATTCACCCTGAACTGCATAGTGAAACCCCGTTTAAAAAAAAATCCATATTCTTAAGTAATAAGATTTCAATCTTAATTCAAGAATATATTCTCTATAGGTGGTACCCACAGCAACTTGACTCTATTTTGATGAAGATCTGAGGCATGACTGACCTGATTTTCTTTGGGGTGAGTGCTGTGGTCCTACCCTCTTTCTGCCCTCAAAGCCCATGTGTTAGAAAAGGCTTAGTTATCAAGTGTTACATAGCAAAACCCACTCATCTACAGCACAAAAAGTGCAATCTCTACCCATTGTTCTCTAAAAACCCTTGTTTATTAACCAAAATATTACCTCTGAATTTTAGTCTCTGAATTTTTATATTTAATACTTAACTTTCTTTTTTTTTTTGGCACTGGGGATCGAACTCACAACCTCACGCCTGGCAGGCAAGTGCTTAAGCTGCTGAGCCAAACTCCCAGCCCTAGTTTTTTGAGGCAGGGTCACACTATGTAGATCAGGCTGGCCTCGCTGGTGTAGCCCAAGCTGGCCTCGGACTCACAATGCTCCTCCTGCCTCAGCCTCCCGAGTGCTGGGATCAAAGGCACGTGCCACCACGCCCAGCTAATACTTAACTTTCTACTGTCATGATCTAATGGTGTCACAGCTATCATAATTTAAACTTCTGCTATAGTTTCTACTAAACTAATGGAGCCAGTCAACCTGTATGTGGCACTGTGATATGAATAGGTCACTGTAAACCAAGCATGGTGGCACAACCCTGTAATCCCAGTACTTGGGAGGATCGTTGCAAGTCTGAGACCATCCTATGCTACAAAGTGAGCTCATGGCCAGCCTGAACTGCACAGCGAGACCCAGTCTCAAAAAAAAAAAAAAAAAAAAAAGGTCACTGTTCTCAATTCAGGAGACCCAAAGTGAGCTTCAATTTTAACCATGCCCATATTCCTGGTTAAGGTATTTCCTCCGTTTGTACCTTCCCATGCCCTGAATTTACTATTTATTTTATTTATTTATTTATTTATTTATTTATTTATTTATTTATTTTGGTACTGGGGATAGAACTCACAACCTCATTCCTACCAGGCAGGTGCTTAGGCCACTGAGCTGAATCCCCAGCCCTATTTATTTATTTATTTATTTATTTTTTTGCAGCACCGGGGATTGAACTCAGAACCTCACACCTGGCAGACAGGCACTTAAGTCACTGAGCCAAACTCCCAGCCCTGGTTTTTTTGAGGCAGGGTCGTACTGTGTAGCTCAGGCCGGCCTTGCGCTGGCGTTGTAGCCCAAGCCGGCCTCGAACTCACAATGCTCCTCCTACCTCAGCCTCCCGAGTGCTGGGATTAAAAGTGTGCACCACCACACCCGGCTCCTGGCCCTATTTTTTGAGACAGGGTCTTACTGTGAAGTTCAGGCTGGCCTTGAACTCACTTTGTAGCCGGGGCTGGTCTGGAACTCACAGTGATCCTCCTGACTCAGTCTTCCAAGGGCTGGGATTAAAGGCATGCGCCACCACACCCTGCTCCATACACTGCATTTAAAAAAATTTTTTTAATTTTATGGTCTTGCTATGTGGTTCAGGCTGGCCTTGAACTCTGAGTGATCCTCCTGCCTCAGCCTCCCAACTGCTAGGATCACGGGCATTCACCACCTTGCCCAGCTCTCAGATTTATTTTTTTACACTGGTAAAATATACGCGATGTTTACCATTTAACCATTTTGGGTGTCAACTCAGTTAAGCAGAGCCATGTTCCTGCCTACCACCACCTTCATTTCCAGAACTTTCCCATTTCCCTCTTGCAAATTCCACACCCATTAAACAAGGAACCCTCACTTCCTCTTCCCCCGAGCCCCAGTGGCCACCGTTGTATTTTCTCTCTTTATGAATTTGACGGTCCTAGTTACCTCCGCTCAGTGGAATCAATATTTGTCCTTTTGCATCTGATTTATTTCACTTGGCGTCAGGACACCAACATTTTTGGTGCCAGGGAGTGGTTTTGAAGATGACAGTTTTTCCACAGATGGAAGGGGTGACTTCAAGTGCAGTGTACTGATTGTGCACTTTATTTCTGTTATCGTTACATTCAATTTGCGTAAGGAACGAGCGCGTTTCACTCTGCGCCTGCGCAGTTCACCGAAGGAGTCAAGTTCCTCTGAGCATCCGGTGTGGTGCGGCTGATTCGACAGGAGGCAGAGCTCAGGCCCGATGCCACCTGCGAGCAAGCGGCTTGGAAATGCAAGTGCAGCCTCGATGCTTGGCCCGCCCCTCACCTCCTGCTGTGTGCTCCGGTTCCTAACAGGCCACAGCCTGGGGTTCATTCATGTGAGCATGCATGAGAACCTCCTTCCTAAGAAGGAGTAATATACGGGGAGTAATATACCCGCTAAATGCTTATGAAACATTTTATTCATCCGTTTATCTGTTTGTTCCTCTTTTTGGATATTGTAAATTAGGCTGCTGTCAATACAAGTGGGTCTATTCAACATCCTACTTTGAAATGTCTCAGGCGTATACTGAGAGGGGGGATTCCTGAGTCACGTGCCATTCTAGGGACAGTTTTTACAGCACCAGCAACTATTTGCCACAGTTACTGTATTACTTTACATTCCCACCAGCCGTGCTCACGGGCACAAATTTCTCCCTCTCCTCACCAACACTTTGTGAAAATAGTTACCCTAGTGGTGCGGAAACCATAGTTTTAACTTGCATTTCTCTAATAACTAGTAAGGATCAGCATTTTTAGGAGCGTGTGGGACATTTATGTCCTTTTGGAGAATTGTATATTCAAGCCCTCGGCTAGCTTGAGGATTGTAATTGTTGATCACTTCTCAGCCTTTTGGTTAAGATCAAGTGTTTTTCTTGTTGAATTGTGGGAGTTTTCTCTACTAGTTATTAATCCCTTTCCAGATATATGACTTGCAAATATTCTCTTCCATTCCATGGACTCCCAGATTGCCTTTTTTTTTTTTTTTCTTTTGTCTTTTTGGGACAGGGTCTCACTATGCAGTTCAGGCTGGCCTTGAGCTCACTTTGTAGCCCAGACTAGTCTTGAAATTGCAATGATCCTCCTGCCTCAGTCTCCAAAGTGCTGGGATTACAGGTGTGCACCTCCACACCCAGCTTCCACAGGCTGCTATTTTACGTTTATGATGGTGTCCAATGTAGGCATTTGTTGCCAGCATCTTTAATGTGATAGCCAACAAATTACAGTAAAATCTAGGGTCATGAGGCTTTTCTCCTATTGTTTTTCTTCTAAGAGTTTTGTAGTTTTAGCTCTCACATACAGATCTTTGATTGACTTTGAGTTAACTTTTGTTTACTGTGCATGATAAGGTCTAACTCCATTCTTTTGCATGTGGGTGTCCATGATTATAAAAGCATCCTTACATTTCAGGAATAAATCCCACTGGGGGCATGGTGCAGAATCATTCTAATATGCTAATATATTTTGTGAGGATTTTGCATCAAAATTCATAAGACTGTTGGTATTCATCTTTCTTATAGTGATCATGTCTGGATCGAGGCAATACTGGCCTCAGAATGAGTTACAAGTGTTCCCCCTCCTCAGTATTTTGGAAAAGTTTAAGAATTGGTATTAATTCTTCTTTGAATGTGTGGTAGAGCTCATCAGTGAAATCATCTACACCTAGATTTTTCTTTACTTTCTTTTTTTAAATTTTTTTTTAATTTTTACTCTTTTCACTCTACACACATTACTTGTAGTGTGACTTTCGTACTGGTGAAAGAGAGAAAAGCACTCCTTAATACTTTGAACTGGCCTTATGGTGGCCTTTCTTTCCTTGGGGGGCACAACAGGTCTTGGGTTAAAAATATAAACTTTTTTTTTTTTTTTTTTTTTTTGCGGCACCGAGGATTGAACTCACAACCTCGCACCTGCCAGGGCAGGCGCTTAAGCCGCTGAGCCAAACTCCCAGTCCTCGTTTTTTTGAGGCAGGGTTGCACTGTGTAGCTCAGGCCAGCCTTGTGCTCACATTGTAGCCCAAGCCGGCCTCAAACGCACAATGCTCCTCCTACCTCAGCCTCCTGAGTGCTGGGATTAAAGGTGTGCGCCACCACACCCGGCTTATATACATATTTTTGAGAGACTGAAACCAAACAAAATAAAACAGAATAAAGTCAATCAAAACAAAACAGTGAAAACGATACAGGACTTTAAGACAAAATAACAGGGAATTAACAATGGCTACCACCTTCCCATTTTAGATGTCTCCTCCCCTTTCATTTTCACAATATCTACTGTGCCTTTTGGATTCCACTGACTCCTTCAGTTTTTTATGCTAGAGAGATAACACGATGTTCATTCACAAGTCTGAACTATTTCACCCAAAAGCATGATCACAAGTTGTATCCATTTACCTACAAGAGCCTCATGATTATCCTTCTTCATAGCTGAGTAGTTTTCTATTTTTTAAAAATGCCATATCTTTCTTATCCATTCTGTGGTTGATGGGCAAGCTACCCCTGTTTTTTTCTGGTTCCCTGTCACATGGAGCATTGTTTTCTCTCCTTTGACTTTCAGTCTATGAGTTTCCTTTTGAGTTAATGTGTTTCTTGTATACAGCATATTGATGGATCATATTTCTTGATCCACTCTGCCTGTTTCTTTTTATTGGTGAAATGAGGTCCTCTACATTAATGGTTATGGCCAACATGCACTGGTTTGTCTCTGCCATGCTTTTTTCCTGCCATTGGCTCCCTACTTTTCTTCTCCATTCAACTATCTGCCCTACTCAATGATCTCATTCTGCTGCTATTCCTGGGACTGTGGTCATTTTTATCTCTCTCTAGAATACCCTTCAGTATTCTTTGTAGGGCTGGTTTGGTGGTCATGAGTTCCTTCAGTTGTTCTTTGTCATGGAAGTATCTTATTTCTTCATTAATTTTGAAAGAGTTTTGCAGGGTACATCAATCTGGGTTGGAAGTTGTTTTCTTTCAGGACTTGAAAGACTGAGCTCTTCTTTACTTCATGGTTTATGCTGAGACGTCTGCTATGATTCTGATAGGTTTTTCTTTATAGGTGATCTGTTTCTTTTCTCTAACAGTCTTTAATATTCTGCTCTTGTGCTGAATTTCTGAAATCTTGATTGTTATATGTCTGGGTATAAATTTATTTTGGTTATAGCTGGTTAAAGTTCTGTATGCCTTACTTATCTGTATGTCAGTTCCTTTCCCTATGCTTGGGAAGTTCTGTGCTATTACTTCTGTAGATAATCTCTTTATGTATTTTGCATTCATTGACTCCTGCTTTTTCACTTACACCTATAATTCTTAAATTATTTTTCTTTGCATTGTCTTGTAGTCATTGAATTTTTTTTTATTTTTTATTTTTTTATTTTTTTTTGTACTGGGGATCAAACTCACAACCTTGCACCTACCAGTGGCAGGTGTTTTTGCCACTGAGCTAAATCCCTGGCCCTATTTTTTGAGACAGTGTCTCACTATGCAGTTCAGGCTGGCCTTGAACTCACTTTGTAGCCCAGGCTGGTGTTGAACTCACAACAATCCTCCTGCCTCAGCCTCCCAAGTGCTGGGATTAAAGGCGTGGGCCACCACGTTTGGCTGCCATTGAATTGTTATTTCCTGGTTCCTTGTTATGTTTAAGAGATCTTTCCTTTTGTGGTCATTAGCTGCCATATTGTCTTCAAGGTCTGAAAGTCTGTCTTCAGTTTCTTTCAGCTGAAAATCTATCTTCAGTTTCTTTCAAGTGCTTTTGCCAGCTTTCAATGGAGATTTTAACTTCCTAGATATTTCTTTAAGTCTGTTTCATGCATTCCAATTCTTCTCTATATTGTTCATTCAAGGTTTCCCTCATGCTCCTGTTTGTATTTATTTATTTATCCTGTTTTTTTTAATCTATGTCGTCTTCTTCTTCTTTTTTTTTTGCAGCACCAGGGATCAAACTCACAACTTCGTGCCTGACAGACAGGTGCTTAAGCCAATGAGCCAAACTCCCAGCCCTAGTTTTTTGAGGCAGGGTTGCACTATGTAGCTCAGGTTGGCCTTGCGCTCACGTTGTAGCCCAAGCTGGCCTCGAACACATAACACTCCTCCTACCTCGGCCGCCCGAGTGCTGGGATTAAAGGCGTGCACCACCATGCCCAGCTATCTATGTCTTCTTTAGATATGCTCAGCAAACCTTTTATTATGTTTGTCATTTCTTTTTTTTTTTTTTTTTTTCTTCTTTTTGGTACTGGGGATTGCACTTACAATCTTGCACTTACATGTGTGTCATTTTTCCTTTTACCTAGATATTATTTCTGGTCTGATTTCTTTTACAGCCTCATGAAGTAGTTTTTTTACCTCAGTTGCCATCATCCCAGAAATTTCAGGTGTGCACCTTCTACTTTATTCCATGTCTAAGTCTCCTGGACTTGTTCTGTTTAGGCTGGAGGCCAGAGATTGCCTTTTGTTCCTTCATCTTGACATTTTCCTGGGTTTCTCTGTATGAGCAACTTGTGGGGTCCCAGGTGCCTCCCACATTGGCTGCCAGTGTAGGGGGAAGGGTCAGGCACCTGGGTTTCTCCTAAGCCAGGTTCCCCAGGAGGTGGTAGGGTATAACTTCCTCAAGGTGCAGCTGGCTGGTTCTCCTGGCCGGGGCTGGCTACCCCTGGGAGAGTCCTGATGGAAGCCTGTGTGTGCACAGGGGCTGGGCTGGCTGCTTCTCCCTGCCTACTTTCTCTACTTTTTTTTAGCTTTGTTTTGTTTTTTTGAGACAGGGTCTCACTATGTAGCTCAGACTGGCCTCGGACTCACAGAGATCCTCTTGCCTCAGTCTCCCAAGAGCTGGGTTTACAGGTGTGTGCCACCATGCCCAGCATGGATTTTTTATTTATTTATTTATTTATTTATTTTTTTATTTTATTTTTTTTTTTGTGGCACCAGGGATCAAACTCACAGCCTCACGCCTGCCAGACAGGCGCTTAAGCCATTGAGCCAAACTCCCGGCCCTGGTTTTTTTGAGACAGGGTTGCACTATGTATCTCAGGCCAGCCTTGAGCTCACGTTGTAGCCCAAGCCGGCCTTGAACTCACAATGCTCCTCCTACCTCAGCCTCCCGAGTGCTGGGATTGAAGGCGTGTGCCACCACGACCGGCTCCAGCATGGATTTTCAATGCAGGGATTTTTATTACTGATTCAATCTTTTCAGTAGTTACGGTCCATCCAGATTTTCTCCTTTTCCTTCCCCTTTCCCCTTCATCTTCTCCTCCTCTTCTGTCCGGTTTGGTGCTGGGGATTGAGCTCAGGGACTCACACATGCTATGCACACATTCTACCACTGAGCCTGCACCCCACACCCAAGATGTTGTGTCCTTAGGATTTATCTGGGTAAGCTGTACAACTCTAGGAATCTATACATTTCACTTCGGTTATCTAATTTGTTGGTGTACAATGATTTCATGGCCCTGTCTTTAAATCTTTTCATTCCAGTAAAATGAGTAATGTGCTCCACTCTTATGATTTTAGTAATCTGAATCTTTTTTTTTTTCTTAGTCGCTCTAGCCAGACCGTTTGTTGATCTTTTTACATAACTAAATTTTGGTTTATGTTTTCTTTATTAAAATGTAAAGAAATATTTTTTTCTTTTTTCGGCTATCTTCTTCTTCTTTTTTTTATTTTTATTTTTATTTTATTTATTTTTTTTTTTTTGTGGTACTGGGGTTGGCTATCTTTAGCTTTTTATTCTTTTACCAGTTTTTAAAGATGTAAATTAGGTTGATAATTTGAGATCGTTCTCCTTTTTTAATGTAAGCATTCACAGCTACTAATTTTTCTCCAACATTGCTTTTGCTACATCCCATAAGTTTTGGAACATTGTGTTTTTATTTTCATCCTTGAAGTATTTTCTAATTTTCTTTATGATTTCTTCTTTGATGCATTGGTTATTTTATTGAATGTGTTGTTTTATTTCTACATAATTATGCATTTTTCACTTGTTACTAGTTAGGAAAAAGATATTTTGTATAATTTTGGTATTAACATACAGTTTGCCCTGTGGAATATTCCATTTGCATTTGACAAAAATGTGTATTCTGTTTTTGTTGGGTGGAGTAATGATATGCCTGTTAGGTCCAATTGGTTAATATTTTTTTTTTTTTTTTGAGGCAAGGTCTCGCTATGTAGTATAGACTGGCCTTGAACTCACTTATGTAGCCCAGGCTGGCCTCAAACTCACCATGATCTTCCTGCCTCAGTCTCCTGAGTGCCAGCATTATAGGCATGCACCACCATGCCCAGCTAATAATATTGTTAAAATCCTGTATTTCTTTATTGATTGTCTAGTTATTCCACCTGGTATTGAAAGAGGGGTGCTAAAGTCTATCCCATTCCCTTCTGGACTCCATGACTTCTGAGAAGTCAGCTGAACTTACTGTAGATCTCTATACATAACAAGTAATCTTTTTCTTGCTTTCAAGATTCCCCTTGAAGGCCAGGTATGGTGGTACATGCCTGTAGCCCCAGCACTTAGCAGGCTGAGGCAGGGCAATCACCTGGGGTACATGGTGAGTTCAAGGCCAGTCTAAACTACCGCCTAGCACACACAAGGACTTGAGTTTGATCCCTAGCACCATCAAATAAGTAAATAAATTTGTCTTTGGTTTTGATTATACTGTTTAATGGTGCAGGTTTTTCTCAGTTACTCCCACTAGGATTTCATTGGCATTCTTTGACTTATAGTTTCATGACTTTTTCAATTCAGGGTAGTTTTTGGTCATGTCTTTGAGCAGTTTTCTGTCCCTTTTTCTTCTGCCACTTCCCTAATGCCTATTTGGTACTTGCTGTCCCAGAGTTCTTCGGATCTGTTCATTTTTCATTCTTTTTTGTTTATTCCTCAAGCAAGGTTATTCCAAATGTGTTATTTTCAAGTTTGCTGATTCTTTCTTCTGCCTCTTGAAATCTGTTGAATCCTTCTACTGATTTTTTCCATTTAGTTATTGTATTTTTTAGTTGCAGAATTTCTGTTCAGATCCTTTTCATAATTTCTCTTTATTGACATTTTTATTTTATATGTGCATAACTTTCCCAACTTTCACTACTTCTTTGCCCATGTGTTCCTTTAGCTCTCTGAACATTTCTCAGACACTTGTTTCAAAGGCTTTTTCTGGCTGGTCATAGTGGTCCATGCCTGTAATTCCAGCCTGGGCAACTTAGAAACTTAGTGAGACTCTGTCTCAAAATAAAAATAAAGCTGGGGATTTAGCTCAGTGGCATAAGCGCCTGCCTGGCAAGTGTGAGGTTGTGAGTTCAATCCCCAGCACCAAATAAATAAAATAAAAATAAAAATACAAAAATAAAAATTTAAAAAAGGGCTGGTGATGTAGGTCAGTTTGAAGGCCCTGAGTTCAATCTCCAGTACCACCAAAATAAATAAGCACATTAATACATTGTCTTTGCTACTAAATGTCTTTAGGGAGTTTCTACCATATCAGCTTCTTTTTCTGAATAGGCTCTATTATCCTGTTTCTTCACAAAGTCACTTGTTTTGTTGTTTTGGTTCTGGTTTTGGTTTTGGTTTTGTGGGAGGGGGGCATTTGAAAAACCAGCCATCTTCTCAGTCTTTGCAGACTGGGTCTGTGCCCAGGATGTCCCTGGCTGAGGAGAGGGCATACCCTGAGCTTGAGGAAAGCTGATTCTTCTCATGTCTTTGTTGAGCACATGGCTCACTTTCCTCCCCTTCTCCACATTGCTTTTGTAAGTCTTAATTTCTCAGAGAGACTCACTGCAGCTTCTTGTTGGGGCTCACATGGTCTATTGGTTCCCCCTGTTAAGGTTTAGGTCTAGAACATCCCCCAAAAGCCTCACGTGTTCAGGGATAGGGTTTTGGGAAGGTGATTGGATGTGGGGTGGATAGTCCACTGATGAGTTGATAACTAAATGTGCTGTTAGGAGCTGGTGTCGTTGGAAGAGGAGTCACTGGGTGGGACCCACAGTTCCCTTTTCTTCTCTGCTTCCTGGCCACTGTGACGTGAGCAGCTTTCCCCGCCAGACCCTCCCACCTGCCCTTCCTGCCTTGAAGCTGGTTGACCACGATGGACGGACTCATCTAAAAATCATGAGCCAAAATAAACCTCTCCTTCAATTGCAGGTGTTGGGCACTGTGTCTCAGTGGCAGGGAATGACCCAGATGCTACCTATGTCATTTTGGCTCAGCAGCTGTGGGCCCTCACTTCCTGTAGCTTTAACGAGTGGTCCCTGCCACTTCCTACCGCTCTCCCTCTCCAGGCCTCCAATCAGGGGAAGTAAAACCCAGCTCTTTAGTCGGTGTTATCAGGCAGCTGCCCATTGCTGCTGTCAGTTAGTGGCCACTTGTCTCTGCTGCTCCGGGGCCTGTGGAGAGGCAGAAACAGCGGAAGGGTGTGGCTGAGGAAGCTGCTCACCCATAGCAGCTAGGGAACAGGGAGCCAGGGAACCAGGAACAGAGCGAGAAGAGGAGCCCAGGGACAAGATCTGTACAGTCCCGGCACCATGTCCACGTCCCTCGACAGGCCCCGCCTCCCTCCCCGGCACCTCCCAGTGAGGCCTGGAATGACTCCTCCACCAGTAAGCTGGTCCACCGGTGAGGTCAGAGCCTCACGATCCGGTCACCTTCGAAAAGCCCATCGCTGGCAGCCAAGGCCCCAGCTCACGGCATTCAGATCCAGACTGCAGACAGGTCAGGCATCAATCGCCAGTCACGTGTGTTCCGCTCCCTCCAATGTGAGGGAGCTTTAGAAGCTGCGCTGTGATCTCCTCCAGGCCAAGAAGGTACCATGTTGGGGAGCAAGAGTGAGCAAAACTGCTGCAAACTTTCCTACTGCTTTCAATATGGCTTTTTCTTACCTACTTTCTGTGGTACTGAGGATTAAACCCAGGGCCTCATGCATGCTGGGCAAACACTCTATACTCAGTTATACCCCTGGCCCTTTTTATTTTAGCTTTTAGAGACAGCTGCCAAGCTGGGCATGGAACTTGCTATCCTCCTGACTCAGCCTCCTGAGTAGCTGGGATTACAGTTGTGTACTGCTGTGTTTGGTATATGTGGCTTTTTCTTGACTGGCTGTTTGCTCCCTTCCCGCGTAGAACCTTGCTCTCTGGTATCCTGTGGTATCCTGTTAGCCAGTTTTTCCTTGTTTTTGATGCCTCTGCAGAGGAACAGGACCTTTGAGAGTCCTGATCTGATACTTTGTAGTCCATCTGATTTAGTGGGGCGTGGGGTAGTGCTGAGGATGGAAGCCAGGGCCTTGCACATGGTAGGCGAGTGCTCTAGATCCTAGATTTCTCTTAATGTCATAGAAAGCCTTTCAGTTTTTGAGCTGAGAGGTGATACACCAAAAAAAAAAAAAAAAATGTATTTGAGGAATATCAAGTACAGGCAGGGTACACAATGGATTAGAAAAGAAAGAGAGTAGGCATCAGTCATCCTGTCCTACCCCACAGCCACGTGTACCCTGAGATCTGAATTTGTGACCCAAGCACACAGCACTGATCCCGGCACACACGGTCTTCTCAAGTCTGGCTGGAGAGGTCGCCCACGGCTGCAGCGGCTGCGACTGCGTTCAGGGTCCACAAGGTCGCTCCCCTCCCTCATGAAGCCTCAGGGCCATGCAGGGTCCCGGAGACTTCTGCAGCTGCTATGGGGAGAATCTCAGCAGCACCTGGCATCCCAGGAGTGCCCAGGTGTCCTGGAGAAAAGCAGGCCATGCCAAGGACTTTGTGAAGAAGACTATTAGTGAGTAGGGAACCTTATGCCAGGTATGGTGGTGCACACCTGTAATCTCAGCACTCAGGAGGCTGAGGCAGGAGGATCACTGTGAATTTGAGGCCCATCTGGCCTACATAGTGAGACCCTGTCTCAACAAAAACGACAAAAGGAACCTTTTCTTCCTGACTCCAGAACTTTCTAACAAAGGACCAGCAACTGTAAGGCTGCCTGAGTTCTGTATAGTTTTGCTGGAACAGTCCCGCTTATCTGTTTATGTCCTGTCACGCGATAACAGATACTTTCTGGTCTGAAAAGGCTGAAACATGGACCATCTGGCCATTTCCATAAAGTTTCACTGATCCCTCATCTAAACAAAACTGTGAGGGCTGAAGAGGCTCAGGAGGCCGCTCCTCCTCAGTCATAACATTCAAGAAGGGTCGAGGTGATGGTGACGGACAGCGCTGCAGTCTACAGCAATGTTCTGCAGGACGCAGTACCCACGTGAAAACCGAAAGGTTCCAACGAATGCTGCCAGGATAACTGGTCACCCACAGGCAAAAGAATGCAGCTGAGCTCTTATGCCATAGATAAAAATTAACCCTTAGCTGGGCGTGGTGGTGCAGACCTATAACCATAGCTACTAGGAAAGATGAGGTGGGAGGATCACAATTTCAACAGGGCTGTAGATGTAGCTTCAAAACTTACTACAAGGCTGCAGTAATCAAGACAACAAGGCAATAGTGAAAGAACAGATAAACAGATGCACAGGGAGTTCAGAAATAGACTCACACAGACAGTCAAGAGATTTTTGACAAAGACAGAAAAACAAACTGCATGACAGCACACGCCTGTAATTCCAGCACTTGGGAGCTGAGAGAGAGGATTGCGACAAATTTCAGGATGGCCTTTCTACAAAGGGCACTAGAACAACTGGGCACCCATATGCATTAAAAAAAAAAAAGAAAAAGAATCCAGACACAGGCCTTATACCCTTCCCAAAAGCTAACTCAAAATAGATCACAGACAGTTATGATTTGTGTCTAGATGCGTGCCCCCTCCAACAGTCAAAGGTGGAGTTTTTTCAGAGGTGGCTGGATCTAGAGTGTGTGGTGCTGGGATCAAGGGTGTGTGATTACTAAATCAGTTCACTGATTGGTTTGGCACAGTGCTGGCTGGGATTAAGGGTGTGAATGCTACACCTGCCCTAGGGCAGGTAGCCTGCACACAATATAAGGGACAGAAAGAGGGCTAATGTGCTCCCTGCTGGCTGCTTGCCATGGACTGTTTCTCCTCTGCGATGTTCCTTGGCCATGCCACCCCGCCTTGGACTGAAACCTCCACAAACTGTGAGCCAAATAAACCTTTCCTCCTTTAACTTTGGGGGGGTCAGGTATTCTGTCTCAGAAATGAGAAAGGTAACTAATACACAGCCCTGAATGCAAAACTATATACAACACCTACAAGATGTGAGTGGAAAACAACAGAACTCCAAAACCTAACACAGGAGAAAATCTGTGTGACCTTGGTGGCTGTGATGATCTCAGGTGTATTTGAAGCACAAGCCACATGAGCAAAGATGGCTAAGCTGAATTGTATTAAAATTAAGCCCTTCTACTCAGGAGGCTGAGGTAGGAGGAGCGTTGTGAGTTCGAGGCTGGCTTGGGCTACAACGCGAGTGCAAGGCCAGCCTGAGCTGCATAGTGCGACCCTGCCTTAAAAAACTAGGGCCGGGAGTTTGGTTCAGCGGCTTAAGCGCCTGCCCTGGCAGGTGCGAGGTTGTGAGTTCGATCCCCGGTGCCGCAAAAAAAAAACAAAAAACAAAAAAAAATTAAGCCCTTCTCAGTGGAAGGCACTACGAGAATAAAGAGACCAGGAACAGACTCAGAGAAAACATTCACAAGACACATACATGATAAATGACTAGTATTCAAAAGAGACAGACTCTTAAAACCAAAATAAGAAAACCAGTTCCCAGCCGGGCGTGGTGGCGCACGCCTTTAATCCCAGCACTCGGGAGGCTGAGGTAGGAGAAGCGTCGTGAGTTCGAGGCCGGCTTGGGCTACAACGCGAGTGCAAAGTCAGCCTGAGCTACATAGTGCGACCCTGCCTCAAAAAACTAGGGCCGGGAGTTTGGCTCAGCGGCTTAAGCGCCTGCTCTGGCAAACGTGAGGTTGTGAGTTCAATCCCTGGTGCCGCAAAAAAAAAAAAAAAAAGAAAAGAAAACCAGTTTCCTAAGAGCAGGGTGGACACCTCACCCACTGGAGAAACAGTACACAGAGGACGCTCAACACCATCTGTGAATTGAAACAAAGAGAAGCTCATGCCGTCTGCATCTTCGCACGCTTCACAATGCCTCAACCTCCAGCCACAGTGACCACACGAGAGACACCTGCACGTGACCCTCAACTCGTGCTGGGAGAAGCCTCATGCTTGCACAGTGCCTGACCCCAGGCGACAAGCCCTCTGAGGGAGCAGTGGGTTACAATGCATTTTGTGGCGGAACTGAAGGTTGAACTTAGGGCCTTCTTGCTGAGCTCTCTCCTCTTTTTATTGCTTTTGAGACAGGGTCTCACTAAGTCACCAAGTCACCCAGGCTGGGCACGAACAACTGTCAATGCCCCTGCCTTAGCCTCCCCCAGTGCTGGGATTACAGGTATGCATCACTACACTTGGCTTATGATGTGAATTTAAGGAAAACAGGCAAAGAAAAGCCTCAGATAAACATCAATTGAGGGTCTAATTTTGAGAGTTCAGTACCTCATGACAGGTAAGCCCAAAATTTTCTAAGTTAAAAATCAGAGATTAAAAAAAAAAAAAAAAGTTTTGCTCTCAGAAAGCCCCCAAACACGAGTCTACTCTTCAGCCGGATGTAGACAGTAGCACAGGAAGATGGTGACCCGGACACCCAGCTCCAGATGCCAGGAGCTGCTCCCGTGCTGCCTGTGAGGACTGTCACTCTGCTGTCGCCTCCAAGGACATCATGTGGCCAGACTGACTTGTTCACTTTCTAAAGAATAAAAGCCACACGTGGTCAAAAATTCAAACTGTTTAGAAGGGGGTTGGGGTCGGGGGCTGAAGGGGTGTTTCCGTGGGTGAGGTCCCCAGAGGAAAGAAAGCAGGCGCAGCAGACAGCAGCAGCGTCAGCTTGTCCCGCTTGTGTATGTTGGCCGTTGTCAAGGTTCATACTTTTGTGTGCAGACGTAACTGCGTAGCGCATGCGCGGTCGTCTACCTTAAGTCCGTGTTTAGATACCAGAACCCCGCTGTGCGCCTGTGCTAGACAGCGGGGCCCCGACCTTATGCAGCCTCAGCAGCCTGGGCTTTGAGGCAATCGAAAGTAGCTTTCCACCTCGCACGCTTCTGGTGAGCGGCCCACGGGCGGACCCCTGTGCACCAAGAACACAGCAGCAATAAAGGGAACAGCAGTGCCGCTGACCTTACTGTTGTCACTGCGCAGTTCACGGCCACCCCGTGCCGGGTGACTCTCAAGACTTTGGCCATGGGGTGGGCGGGTCGTGTGATGAGGCTGGGATGGCAACACCTCTGCATCTCTTTCAAGGCAGGCGCTGCGTCACTGAGTTGCATTCCCGACCACTGCATGTAGGTTTTTTTTTTTTTTTTTTTTAATGAGGCTTCTTGTGTCCCTGTCTGGCGGTCAGGGTTATAAATGTAACACTCTATACTTAAGAGGCCGCGAGTACCTCTTTGTGCTGTGGTTAGCAAATCAAGGGCTATGAGGTTTTGCAAAACCACTTTTTTTTATTCAGGCACTTTTATCTATGACCAACATCAAAGTGTGGCGAGTGACATTAAGGGCCTAGGTCCTGTGTTGAGTAAGGGCTTCAACTTGGAGGGCGAGGTCTATAGTTTCTGCCCCTGGTATCATCAAGGCCATGGGATAAAGCCACCGGGTCACCCGTGGAGTGTGACGCCACCTGTGATACACAGTGTCCCAACTGTGGGGGTGGTTGGGATGGGGGTCTGATAGTGTTTTGAATACATGGGATCCCCAGGTGCGGCGCTGTCTGGTGTGCAGGTGTGTGGCCAGCCCGTGGTGGGCACGCTGTGGACACACCTGCTGCAGCCCTTGACTCAGCGGGAGTCATGTCTAGGTGTCATCACTCTGCCACTGCCAGTACAGTGTGGGGTCTCATGTGCTTCAGTTTTTCATGGAGCCAAGGTGCCACCGTAGAAGGCTACCCTCGTTGAGCCATCTGTGAAGCCATTCCCGGTGAGAGGAGGGGCTTATGTCCTGAAGCACCCTGTACTCTAGGGTTAGCTGTTCAGCCACACTCTGTAAGTACAAGGGTTGGTGCCCTGTCTGTCAGTCTTGGTAGCCAGAGCATCAGCCCTCTAAATATGGCCCAACTGTCTGTGTAAAATGTGGGGGCCTTTTGTATGTCTTACAAGTAGCCACAATGCCTGCAACTCTGCCCACTGGCTGAGCCTGCCCATTCTGGTTTTAAACCAGAGAGTTTTTGGGCTGCGCTGGACAGTGACTGTTTTCTACTGTGGGGTTTTATTTTTCTTTTCTTTCTTTTATTTCTTTTTTGTTGTCGTTGTTGTTGTTGTTGTTGTTGTTGTTTTGAGACCAGGTCTTACTATGCAGTTCAGGCTGGACTTCAGCTCACTTTTGCAGCCCAGCCTGGTCTTGAACTTGCAAGGATCCTCCTGCCTCAGCCTCCCAAGTGCTGGGATTACAGGTGTGCTCCACCATGCCTGGACCCACCGGTGTATCAGATGTCAGCCAGAGCTGTCTTTTTCTTCTGTTCAGGGGCTAGGCAGTATAACCTATAATCTGTCATCTTGTATATTTTTTTGTGTCATGTACGCTATTGGTGTCAACACCATTGCCAGTTTGGCTGTCAAAGGGCTGGACAAAAAGGAGGTCCTCTAGGTGTGAGAGGGGGGCCTGGGTCATACTACTCTTGGGATGGGATGTCCATGTATGGACCCAGCCCTCAGGTATACTGTCTGCCGCCCTGATACTTTTATAGGTGTGTAAAGCAGTATATGCTGTTGTTTTTTAATCAGATAATAATGGCTTTTGGCTCTTTTTAACAACTGTGACCAAACTCTAATAGGGTGTTTCTGCTTTTTTTTTTTTACATAGGCCCCAGCCAAACCCAATGTTATCTATACTCACTGTTGGGGTAAAAGGCAGGGTAAGGTCATGGGGTCAGATGGCTTGTATCTGTGTGATTATCTTCTTTGAGTCTTGAAAAGCAGCTTCTGCTGCTTTTTGTCTGTCGAGTCCCATGTCATGTTCTTTTGGGTCATCTAGTATGAAGAGCACAGCAGGGTAGCCAGGTGTGGTATAAATGTTCGTCAAAAGCCAGATAGACAGGCCCACGTACGCCTATACCCAGCATACTGTTGTGGGTCTGGGGTTGCCTGGATTTTCTCAGTAATGGCATTGGGAATTACTTTTGTCTTACCTGACCAGACAACACCCAAGAATTTGACAGACAAACCAGGTCCCTCTGGACCTTGTCTTCATTGATGGCCTACCCCCAGTCCAGCAAAGTTTTCTTTAGACTGTGTGGCGACTTTTAAATTTGTAAGACAGAGGTTAACATAATATCATCAATATAATGGAACAGTGATACAGAGCATGGCTTGGTCCAGGTGGCCAAGTCCTGGGCCACCAGGCTATGACACAAAGTCAGGCTATGCAAATAGTCATGGTGCAACATCTGGAAGGTCCGCTGCCCTCCAGGGAGAAGGCAAATTGTGTCAGGAATGATAACAACGGAGAAGACATTAGCCAGTGTCAGGGTGAGGTGAACTCTTTATTAGGCGCTGCTGCATGCAATGGAGGAGCCACTGTACTCAATTCTCAGCAATCTAAAGTCCGTGCCATGTCCCGTTTGTATGGGTCACACCATGGAGCTGAAAGGGCTACGTGCCCGGTGTATCACCCCTGACCCCCCCCCCCCGTAGCCAATACTGCTTCACACACACAACCTGCGTAGCCTGCGGGTGTCACTGGGGCATGGTGTGGGTGTCCTTGGACTGTGGTCTTGCCACATGGATTCACAAGTGGAATTTATTGTGTAGTGTAGAGCCGAGCACCAGTGTCCACCCCCAGTATGTATTTAGTACCTGGGGAAACACAGACATCATAATGGCACGGAGCCATGCACTTGATACCTAGTGTCCCCTGGACTCTGGGGACCATGATGTGGTGACCTCCGTACCCTTTTTCACGTACACTAGGTCCTGTGAAGTGGTATGGGTTGCCATAAACCAGTGCACTGGGTTCTGGGATCCACCAATGCTAGCACATGCTGTACGTTCTTTGGGTCCTGTAAATAGTTCCACATGTGGCCTCCGCTCTCTTGGAGGCCCCATTGGCTGGGTACCTCAGCCTGCTCTTTAATCTGGATCTAAGGACGCTAGCATCATGTCCCTCTGTTTCACCAGGGCTGTCTCTACCGCTGGGCTCATTGCCGATGCTGCATATCCGAAGGTGCCCATCTGTGTTCTCTGTGGCTAAGCTGGTGGCCAAGAGGTCTGTCCAAATTTGGTATCAGTTTACCTTTAGTGCCGAGCATGTTCTTAGGAGTTTGGTCCTGCTCAGTCAGGGGTTGCCCATTTCTTCTCTTTAAGCAGCTGAGTTTTTACAGGTCTCACCTTAACCTGGGGCTTTACTTTTATGTCACTCAGCCACACCAAGGCATCAACCACATCATGACTGAGGCGATCTGTGAAGGGGGCTAGAAGGGCTGCCACTGTCCCGAACATGCCAGCCAGCCTGCTCACCAAGATCAAGTCCTTTATGTGTGCTGTAAGCAGCTCCTTATCTGGGCAAACATCATTTGGCCCATGCCCATTTTCTATGGCATGGAAACTGTCTAGGTAGGCTGTCCATTTCGTGACTAGTTCCGGCAAGTCATCTGGATTCTCCCAAACCAGGCTGGCAGCTGCTACTAACCAGTTTATCAAAGTGATTACCGGCTCGAGGGGCTGCCCCCTGCACATCCTGCAGAACTCGCCACAAGGAGAGAGTGCTGGCTACAAGTCGGCTATCTGGGCTGGAGCCCAGTCCCTTAGCCATAGCAGCCACTGTTATGTCCACCTTTTGCTTCAGTTGTCTCGCAGCTCCCCTAACCCTGGGGCCATGTAGGTTGCTTGCACCTTGTGTGCCGGGTAGAGGTGGCTGGTGCTCCCGGCCTCCCTGAGCTGGGGGCTCCTCTAGCTCTGTTTGGGAATAGCAGGCCCTGCGGCCACACCGGGGGCTCTCCCGGGAACGAGGACTTGCGCCTCTGGAGATGCGCTGGGCGGCAGTGCACCGTACCCAGCGACATGGGTCCCTGGCGGCCGCTGGCCCACTCGCTGGAGGCGGCCTTCCACTTGTTGCCTCACGTCGTGGACTCGGCAGAGAACAGTCAATCCACCCACCCTGCCCGCTCAGGGTGGTGGGGAGGGATCCGCGCATCAATCACTTCTGGGGTCCTGAATGAGTCCTCGGTGTCCGACCCTAACCCTGACCCTTACAAGCTGCCAAAATGCTGACTACAGATAACCGGGGGGAGGCAGGGGGGTCACAGGTCGGTACCCCCCAAACTCAGGCACTGTTTCCACAGACTTCGAGGGGAGGCTCACTTGTCAGGGTTGAGGGGCTGAAGGGGTATCATCAAGGGTGAGGTCCCCAGAGGAAAGAAAGAGGCGGAACAGACATTGGCAGTGTCTTTGTCATCTGGCTTGTCTACATTGGCCGTTAGTTACCAAGCCGTCAGTATATGTTTCCTGGCCTAACCGTGCAGCGCATGCGTGGCATGCCACGTCATGTGTGTGGATGGGCGCCCTGCTCTGCGCCTGCGCAAGACTGCAGTGAGAGCCCTGCGCATCCTCAGCTGCCCTGGGCTGCACGGCGGTGCGCAGCGCTCTACGCGAGGGCGCCAAGTGACACGCGACTCCCAGGCTCCCTAGCTCGTATCCCCCATGTGATCCTGGTTGCATTTCTTATATAAAATAGGACTTCTCTTTCTGAAACGTTTATTACGAATGTGGCACAAACATTATGGAGTGTGTAAGTTTTTTGGAAGGTTCAGTCTTCCAGGGCCTGGTTTTACTGAGGTTAAATTCAGGTTCCAATTTTTTTTTTCTTCAGATTATAAGTTTTTTTTTTTTAAATCCATTTTATTGCAAGGAGAAAAAGGGGAAAAAAAAACAAAATTTCAAAACACATCAGGGTACAGCCCAAATATTGAAACAAATTTTTCAAAAAAAAAATTTAGAATATTCAACTTTTAAAAAAATCAGACATTTTAGCCTTTAAGTCAATGTCATTTTATTTCTCAGTCTATGACAATGCAAATTCTTCAAAGAAAAGGCAAAAGTTGGCAACAGTTAGCAGCAATTTATCACTCACTAGTGTAAGCCTTAAATCCAAGAGAAGCCATCTAATACATTTTTAATAAGGTTAAAAGAGAAACAACGACAGGCACGAATAAATCAACAGCTCTGAGCAGATCCCCACACTTGAGATTTAACCCTAAACCTGTGGCTCTAACACTGCCTCTAAAGACTTCAGTTACTCTTCGGCTGGGAAAGTCAGTAACTGTAGTCAACTGCAGCAGGAAGGTGATTTCAAATAAACTGGGCAAGGGGCTGGAAGTAACTCAAGTCTTAGCACTGAAAATGTGCTAAAATTTTAGACCAAAATGAGTGCCAACTGCAAGACTGGTATTGATAGGCATGTTCTTCCCCAAACAGGGAGCAGTGAACGCAGACCAGCAACCACATGCCTGTGAGTACTAAACTTTGCGAGTACAAAACTTTGGGAATCCTAATTATTAAAAGATCTTCATGGGCCGGGGATTTAGCTTAGCAGCATAAGCGCGTGCTTGGCAAGCGTGAGGTGGTGAGTTCGATCCCCGGTACCAAAAAAAAAAAAAAAGATCTTCACATGGTAATTATTTTCAATCCAAAAACAAATGCAGCCTTCTAATGGCAAATGCAAATTCTTATTAGTTGATTCAGGTTTTCCTGATCTGTTCGTGAAAGAACTGCCTAACGATGCCCCCTTCAAATGTGCAAATGATTTCGCTTACTCAGTGAGCCTCACCTGGTCCGCAACGCTGCCCGCCTGCCTGCCTGCCTGCCTAGCCAGGCGCCAGCTCACAACAGGAAATGGGGCGCTCAGAAACCCCCGCTGTGCGGTCTGGAGAGCGGATCACAGACACCTAGGACCAGTCAGGAGCCCACAGGCAAGCCCTTGTGCGGCCTGGCCAGGGCTGGCCCTCACTCATCTGCATTTCCATCTGCACTGTCAGGAAATTCCCTCAGGGCGAGCGAGTTCCTGGCGCATCCTAAGCTACAGCGACACTCACTGCCCTGGGTTTGGCGCCCTCTAACCAGGCTCTCATAGTTTAGCTCTCTGAGCAGGGCTCTGAGCGCTGCCTTGAGTCCCTAGGAGAGAAATGAAAGCAATCACCACGCAGCCCATTAGGGGCCACGCAAGCGCTTCGCTGTCTGTGTACACAGGGCTCCCATGAGTAGCAAAGGCCACTGTCACTGTCCTTCCTCTGGCGCTTTCCCTGATAACCTCACTCTGGCTTCACTGTGTCTCTTCTCTTCCAGGCCTAGTGATTTTTCCCAACTAACCATCAAAGCAGGCTGTTGGAATAGACGGGCAAAGCAAACAGTCTTCTGAATGGCCCAGAAGTGGCTGCCGGCCCTCGGCCCTCTGTCCGGAGCAGCCTGGCCCGGGCTCCCCTAGGCTGGGCCCTCCTCGTCCATCGCCTCGGCGCTGGCCGTCTGCTCTGCCTCCGGCTCGGCAGGCAGGATGCGTGTGACAGTGTGGAGAAGCGCTTCGATCTGCTCCTCCTCCGTGAAGCGCTCTTCTGTCTCTTCCACCATCTGTGTGGGAAAAGACGACGCTACCATTACTAGACCTGTGCCAGCCCCGCTGGGTCAGAGGTCAGCGCCGGGGTTCCCAGCCCCTCTCCACCCAGGCGCCACAGTGTGCTCGGCCCATGCACAGGCCCAAAACGGGCACAAGGAGAAGGAAAACCCTGACTGTCCTATCACCACCCACATCCGCAGCGATAAGTATACAAAGAGTCACCTCCAGGAGGTGAAGTAGCACGGCATACACTTTCCATTTCATGGCACGCATCTGTACTCGGTGCCAGATGGCCCACAGCTTCCTTCTCAGTTTCGCCCTCACTACCGCGAACAGGCCTCCTCAGGTCCCCCACCGCCACCCCCGCATGTCCTGAGTGGCACCCCCGTGCCTGGTTATTTCCTTTAACCCTTACCACAAAGCAAGGGGCAGAACTGGAATCCAAAGCCTGGCCACCCAGACCTAAAGCCCACCACTGAACACAGTCCCTGCTACAGTTTGGATCTTAAATGCACCTCAGGTCTGAGTGCCCCAGGTACTACAGGGAGATGTGCAACCCTTGAAAGGTGGATGATCAGTCAGGGCTGGGGTGAGGTTCCTCGAAACACTGCATCAGACTGAATCAGACTGAATGCAGGGCACAGCAATCTATGAGATTACACTGCAGTGGCTGCCCAGAGTCAAATGGAGAAGCATGCAAAAGATATGTCCACACGCTAGAGACCCAAGGATCCAGTCGAAGGCCTGAGCCCATGGCACTGTCCCACATAAGTCCATGCTGAGAGGGTGAAGGATTGGGATGGAGATGAGGGGTCTGTGCCAGGAGGTCGAAGCATTGACCTGGAAGCTGAAGAATCAGCGCCAAAAGCAGAGGCAAAGGCAGAGCTCCCCTGAGGAGAATGGCCAGAACTGCTCCAAGGAAAATCAGCTGCTAGGAAGCTCTTCCAAGGAAAATGAGCATGAACTCCTGCCCTTCCATTCTCCTTTTAAACTGTCCCAACAACACACCTTCTTAAAGTGGGTCTTCAGTGCCCAGAAGCATGCTGACTAAACTCAGCTGGGTGTCCCCACTGGACCTGCCATCAGTTAACCACCACAGTAGGGCTAGTGGAAGGAAGGTCAGTGGAATGCGTCCTTAGATGGGACCCTGGGACCCTGGCCCCTGCTTTTGCTTCCCAGCTGCCATGAGGTGAGCAGCTTGCCCTGTACCATATGCTTCCACCATCACATGCTGCCACGAGTCAAGCAATAGACTGAGGCGACCATGGACTGAAACCACCAAAACTGTAAGCCAAAATAAAGTTTTCCTCCTCATAAGGTGATCATCTTAGGTACTTTGTCCAAGCACTGGAAAGTTGACCAGGACACTCCATGTAGCCCTGGTTATCCCCTGAGCATGTAGAATACCATCCAGCACAGGCCCTCCTAAGGTCTGCTTTCTGACATGGGTCAGAGATCAGAATATAAAAGATACCCACAGTCATGGGCCAGTTTTCTCAGCCTTCCTTCTAATTCTAAACACAGAATAGCCAATCACCTTTTTAAAAGCCACATGCAGGCAGTCAAATTATTTAACCTTGTTCACATTTCCCACAGCAATCTCAAATCTGGCAACTGGTACCAGATGGCATTCCAGACATAAAATCCTGGCAGATTTAAGTAAAGCAAGGACTGCCAGGCATGGTGGCATTCACTTGGGAGGCTGAGGCAGGAGGACTGCCACAGGTCCTGGTTAGCCTTGGCTACACAGTGAGTTTCAGGACAATTTAAATTACACAGTGAGACTCTGTCTTGAAAAAAAAATTTTTTTTTGAAAGGTAGGAGGCCAGGCTGACAATGCTGGAAAGCATCTCAGTCTGATGACCTCATTCTACGGATGATGGTACAGCTATTACAGGGCCTGCCTAAGAGCGCACCACCTCCTGAGCACACCACCTCCTGAGCAAACACTGCTCTCCTCATCCAATTCAGCCGAAAACTGTTTCCACAGCCAGAGAAGCCTTCAGTGCCCCAGACAGAGGATGTCCTAAGTAAACCAGGGGTGCTGCTGCCACCATGCTGCCCAACACAACAGCCACTCTCCAGAGTCAATGGCTTAGTAAACTGCAACTGCTTTCCCGAAACAATATTCAGAAAGTACATTTCAAAACTCAAACGTGCAAAATCAGGGTCCATAGGGCTGGGGATATAGCTCAGTGGCATAAGCACCTGCCTGGCAAGTACAAGGTCGCGAGTTCAATTCTTGCTAACCCCCCCCAAAAAAAACAGGGCCTATAAAAGCAGTAAGCTCCTACAGACTGCTCCTAAAAAATGAAGAACAAGGGAAATACCCAATTTCATTCTTTGGTCCAGAAAAAGAAGACTGTCTCCAAGTTAACGAATAATCAGTATACACAGCTAGTACACAATACTGGCGTAGAACTCCACAGTCTGTATATGTACTTTGGGGGGCATCACTGGGGATGGCACCAAGGGCCTTGCACATACTCAGCAAGTGCCCCACCACTTAGCCACACCCCAGTCCGGGTGTCCAGCAGCTGAGGCCCCTATGGGGTCACTGCCATTAGGGCCTCTCCGGCCCTGCACACAGAAAGCCAGAGGCTCGGTGTTGGGTCTTAGTAAGTAGGGCCAAAGTGTCTGACGCTGAATGCCAGCTCCTGTGAGAACACCAGACCCTCTCTCGCTTCCACCACATGTGAGACCACTGGCTTCTGAGGAGAGGCCACCCTTTCCCGGAAGCCAAAGGCCACCTCTTGCATCTCGGACACACTATGACTGGGTATCGGCCATGTGTGTTCTCAGCAGAAGGGCAATGGCTCTCTAATTTGGACCAATTTAGTTAACAGCTTCATCAGCACCCAGTGCTCAGTGCTAAGTAGAGTTCAGAATTTGCTTTTGCCTCTAAGAGTCTCATCACATGAAGAAAACCCAAGCTGCATTAAGTTAAATAAAATACACATAAAAACACAAAAAATGTGAAAAATTATACAAAAAGAGAAGTTTTTAGAAATCAAAAACTTACCAGCTGGTTGTGGTGCTGCACATCTGTGATCCCATCACTCAGAAGGCTGAGGCAGGAGGACTGCCATGAGTTCAAGGCCAGCCTGGGCTACCTAGTGAGTCCAAGACCAGTCTGAACTATATAGTGAGACCTTGTCTCAAAACGCGCACATGCATGTGCACTCAAACACACACACGCTCAACTTACTGACACCTCTTGGATCCACAGGGTAAATGCCAACTGCGCCATACCTCACCTTCTCTTCTCCACACAGGAGAAAAACAACTGCGTTCAGAACCCACCTCGATGCCCCCAAAGGGTTTGTGGGGTTCACAACATTAAGCAAGTGAAATTGTAAAATCCGAAGTCTCGGCAAATGGGTCCTCACAAATCTTCACCATACACAGAGACTGCACTAATCCTCAGCACTGTGGCTTCCCTCATCCCACCTGCCAAGCTGACGCCACACCGCAACACCTCAGCAGGCCGAGCAACCCTAACTGCCAATGTGACATGCTCCAAAATCCAAACTTTTTTTCTTTACACAGCAGTAGGGATTAAATTCAATTTCCCTGCCTGGCAAGTGTGAGGTCATGAGTTCGATTCCTGGTACTAAAAAATTAATTAATTAATTCACAGTTTCACATATGTTAGGCAAACATTTTATCACTGAGCTACAGCCCTAGATTTTTTTTTTTTTTTGAGACAGTCTCACTACATAATCAAAGTTTCCCTTGAAACCACTATGTAGCTCAGGCTGGCCTCAAATTTGTGGCAGTCCTCCTGCCTCAGCCTCCCAAGTGCTGGGATTACAGTCCTGTGCCCCCATGCCGGGTTTTTATTTCATCTTGAGATAGGATCTCATTAAATTGCCTAGGCTGGCTTCTAATTGCAATCCTCCTGCTTCAGCCTCCTGAGTAACTGAGATTACAAGCATGCACCACTCCGTTAGGCTCTAAAACTTTTTGAGCACTGATGTGACACAAGTGGGAAATTCTACACCTGTTCAAGTCAAAATGCAGGCACACCGAAAGCACTGTATGAATAAATTACCTTCAATCCATGTGTACAAGGTATATATTAAACAGAAATTCTGTTAAGACTTGGGCCCCATCCCATCCCAAACACAAATATTCCAAAACAATCTGAAATCCTAAACACTTGGGGTCCCAAGCATCTTGGATAAGGGATACTCAACCTGCAGCACCAGTGATCCCACCCAGCTATTTGACCCACAACAGTTGGCTTAACTTCTTTTTTCATTTTCGCAGTGCTGGGACTGAACCCAGGACCTTCTCACTGAGCTACATCCTCAGCCCAGTTTTGAGATAGACTTGCCAGACTGCCCAGGTTGGGCATGATACTTGTGTTCCTCCTGCCTCGGCCTCCCAGAGTGCTGACTGAGACCACAGGTGTACAGTGACTTCACTTATCTCTCTGAACTTTCTCTACTGTGAAATGAAGGCAAAGCCTACTGTGGGCACAAAACAGGAACATATGATGGTGTTTTGTAAGCCAGATCTCAAGACTTTACAGCCACCAGGTCACTAGCAGGCCTCAATGAAGAGTGCTGCTCAGGACAGTGGCTGTGAGGTGGCGGGGCTCAGGGCCTTGGCTGCAGGAAACCCACATGAGCCCAAGGGAGGCAGGGTCCCACGGCCGCCCCGTTTCTTGTGGCCTCAAGTCGCTGGGCAGGCACAGATCACAGCAGAGGGCTAGTGACCAGAGCGAGGGAAGCTCAGCCTCCAAGATGCCCAGGCCCCGGCTGCACGCTGACACGCGGGGACAGTGGGCCTGCTTCTGTGGCTGGGGGCACATGGGTAGAGTCTCAGGTTGGCTTTGGGGAGCCCTTGCTTCTTATCCTCCGTGCTGAGGAGACACCGTGCCAAGTGTCTCCTCAGCACGGAGGAAATTTTTTTTTCAAGAGAAGTATTTAAATTTTGCCTAAAGCATTCATTTCCTTCATTGTTTCTGTCCTTCTGAATATACCCAAATTAGATTAGAAAAATTCCTTCCATAAAGGATCCCTTTCCAGAGGAACTGGCCTCGCGGCTAAATAGAGGGTCCTCTTTTTGTCTCCTATTATTATTATGCTTTAGACTGTTGATTTAACTTACAGCAGAGAAAAAGCAAACAAAACAGCAAGAAACCAGTCTCTTCCCTCTGGGTTAAAGATCACATGTTGTGGCTCCTCCAGCTCTAATCAGCAGCATATGTTCCCCGGGGCTGAGGGACAGATGGCGAGGGGAGACGGGAGGACAGTGTGACCTCGCTGCCGAGCCTGTAGAGAGCTAGCACTGCTTGGGAAGATTCGTGGTTTTCAGGGGGCCTCCATGCCAGAGGCCTTAACTGTGTCACTTCAGATGTCCTCACCGTGGTGTTAGAAGGGACTCGGGTTCTCTCTGCTGTAGCCCTGAGGATCGGCGAATGGCTAGCCGGGGCTTCTCCCAGCCTTCCCTGTGTACCACAGGCCGCGTCCTGTGGCTGGGTGTGTCAAGCAGGGTTCTTGAAGAGGCAGAGAGTGGCCATGTGATTTGTCGGGAGCAGCTCATGCGATGACAGAAGCTGAGCCCCGCAAAAGCGCCTGCAGGCTAGGGAGCCCAGGATGTGAGCAGCACAGCTCAGTCCACATCTGGGGGCTCTGGGGCTGAACCCCAGGTATCTGAGGCTACCAGTGTAAGCCATGGAGCAGCTCGGGGCAGAGCACCGGGAGTGCTGGTGTCCAAGGGTGGGAGCAGTGTGGGTGTCCTGTCCTGACCTCAGCTAGCCGGAGGTGCACCCGCAGGGAGGGCGACTTTGCCCCTCATGGCCCACCAACCTTGCCCAGGCTGCCCAGGGGAGGTACCCACAGAACTCTGGTCCCCAGTCCAACAAAGGGAAGGCTGCCGCACACCTGGTAGCAGAGGCAAGGACGGTGCCTGGATTGCCCCCTCCTTCCCGGAGCAGGCAGCCCTGGTACAAAATGTCACTTCCTAGCAGTGGCACCATGGCACAAGAACAAGAAGCTCAGGCTCAGAGGTATTTCTGGCCATTTTCTCCCATGCTTATCTAAAGGAAATCTGACAGAGCCGAGTATGTCCATGCTGACTTCGGAAACTGCCTTCTTCTCATTTTGTGAGCTCCCTAGACCCAAGTTAGACAACCTGCTCTCCGCCTGGGCAGTGGAGGACCTGCCTCGGGAGCCAACAGGGCAGCGACCTGCATGTCCCTGGACAGCACCTCACTTCCCCCACCTGGGCCCACACTGCCCACACCTCATGCTGCGACTGCAGCGTGGACGCCCAGTGCCGAGGCCACATGGGAAGGGAGGGCGGGTGGTTGCAGTGTTTCGGAGCCGGTGCTGGAGGGGCTCTCGCAGGCAAACAGGGAAGCATAAGAGCTGGGTTCGGAAAGAAAGGATGTGGAAACCAGTGCCACGCAGGAGGGTTAGGGGAGGAAGCGAGAGACGGGCCTGAGCTAAAGGGAAGGGAAGGGTGTGGGGTTCAGGCCCGGGCGGGAGAGGTGTGGGGTGCAGGGTGTGGGGTGCGGGTCTTAGGACAGCTGTCAGAGGGAGCCCTGGGAGAGGCAGTGCCAGGGGCAAGCGCATCAGAGAAGAGAAGCTGCCGGCGCAGCCGCACGCTGAGGGCTCCTCTCCCTCTGCCTCTGCCTCTGCCCAGTCACTGCTCCGCAGGCCGCGGCTCAGGCCCCCCACACCGGCCAGGGCCAGCTCCCTACTCACCAGCTGGATCTCCACAGCAGTCATCGGCCTGTGGTTCAGCAGCTGCAGCTTCTCAGCTCTGCCAAAGACAAACACAAAGGGTGTAAACTCGAGTTGGCATGGATCTTGAGTTTCAACCAAGCTGAACTAGAAAAATACTTTGTCAGATTAAAAGAAAGGCGGGGGGTGAGAATCACTGTGATGTGGCCTTCAGTTTCTTCAACTGCAAAACGAGACGGGGAACAGGAGAGTAAAGACCACACAGCCTCCTGCCCGATGGCACCAGCACAGACCGGATCCCTGTGAAGCAGAGACAAAATGCAGCGAACATGGGGATGCAGGATTTTTTCTTGTTTGTTCATTTGATTTTGGTTTTGGTTTCTTTCAGACAGATAGGGTCTTGCTATGTAGTTCAGGCTGGGCTTGAACTCACAATGATCCTCCTGCCTCAGCCTTCTGACTGTTGGGATTACAAGCGTGCACCATCATGTGTGGCTGAGATACAGTTTTTAAAACATATTTGATGTAGTAATTTTTATTGAGAATATGTGAAGAAAATAACATTTTAATGCAGTTTAAAGAAAGTAAAGATAAAACCATCATGGTCAGTTGGTCACTGCTTAAAAATGGTTGAGAATTCTGTTCTGAGATTAAAATGAAGTGTTAACCTGCAGCAAACAAAATGAGGCCTATCGAGGGGCAGAGGTCATACATAGACTTAGAAAGCACACTGCTCTGCCCTCTAAGAGCTCACAGCCAAGTTGGGGAAGGAAAATAAATACGTGCCAATTTTCACCATGCAAGGGTTTAAGTCACCATTAGACATAGCAATTATCATCTGTCACAAGGGACTGTAGTCCATCGCTGAACAGATGACAGGGCTTCAAAGGGAAGGGAGGGACTCTGGTTACCACCCTCGTGCAAGCAGCAATGTCTGAATTTCCTTCTCAACCTGACTCTGGAGCTCCAGATCCATCTTTTATTTCCAGCTAATTTAACTCAGCTTACAGAAATTCTGGAACAAAAGGCGGAAGAAGCCACCATTGCCACTGCCACATGTCTGAGGAGCAGTGCAGGCTACCTAGGGCCCGGAGTCTCACTCTCACCATCTGCAGGACAGCAGCGCCACAGCTCGCGAGGGTTCCAATGGGAAAATCTTACATCTGCAGTGGCAGCAGCTACCACTTACGCTTGTTTCTTGCATGGCAAGCACATTTAAGCCCCAGATTTAACTGATGCTGAGACAGTAAATTATCGGTCTGAGGTTACAGAAATAGTAAAAGCTGAACCGTCATCAAAGCTCATGTGCTTGGCCAGATGTGGTGTCACACAGCTGTAATTCTAGCACTGTGAGGCTGAGGCAGGAGGATCACAAATTTGAGCCCAGCCTGGAGAACTTACTCAGATCCTGTCTCAAAAAAATAAAAAAAAGGGCTGGGGGTGTGGCTCAGTGTGAAGGCCCTGGGTCCGACTGCCTGCACAGCAACTGGGAGAAGAACTCGTGCTTTTAACCATCTGCTTCTGGTAGACACATGGTAACAGATGGCAAGTGTCCCACACCAGTTCTCCAGAAATGACTGTTGTCACTAAGTCAGGGCAGTCAAGTTCTACGTGTAATCCTCCAAACACTCACTCTGGACTCAGGGAGACTTCATAGAGGAGACGACCCTTGCCCTGGGCCCCGAAGGATTTTCTAGGCAGACCGAGAATAACACAAGCAAATGGCCGGAAAACAGTGCTGCGAGAGGTGGGCACTGAGAGGCTGCAAGGGGCACCGGGGCACTGACAGGCAAGAGACTGGTATCACTTCTTGGGCACTGGAGAGCAAGCAAGGACAGCAGTGACCTGCTCCGGCCGGGGCTGGTGGCAGTTCTGGGAGAACTGAGGAGAGGGAGGAACCACCAGAACACCTGCAGGGAGAGACATGCGGATGCCGGGAGAGTGCACATGGAAAGGGCTCTGCCCTGCAGCGAGAGCCCACAAGGCCCTGACACCTGCCCAGGCAAAGGAAGGGGCCAGCAGAATCAAGTCGGCCTGGTCTTCTGCAGAAATCCACTGAGCTGAGTCTGCAGAGCCTTTCTAACAACCGTGAAGAGGTTGTCCATCCAAAAAGCTTATGGAGCCTGAGTCCTAGTTTGGTCTATAACTAAGGAAAGGATCAGAGTGAGACTGCTGTACAAGGAATTCCAAGCAAGCCTGGGGTGGGCATCACGGCCCAAAGTGCAGACACTGAGGGAGTGAAGGCCCAGGACGGCATGCCGAAAGTGCTGAGCAGGGCCAGGAGAAAAGGAGCACAGAAGAGCGAGAGGGAGCAAAGAGAAAAACGCGCCAGGGAACCAAGAGGAGAGCTTCGGGAATGAGGGACCATCAGTGGACCACATGCTACAGAGGAAAGAGCAGACTCACAATGCACAGGTCACTGAATTGACCGCAGAGCAGCCCCTAGAGGCTCCCAGCACCACAGCCAGCTGCCAGGAGCAAGCACTGCAGAAGGACAGCAGCATCACAGCCTGAGGAGAAACGAAGGCTGCCCCCACAGGAGCCAGTGACCAGAGGTGGTCGAGCAGGAGGGGAAGACTCAGAAGTGGAGTCCCAAGGCTCAGGCAACACCACCGGGAGCTCAGACACCACCGGGAGGAGGACAGGGTAGAGAAGAGCAGGTGAAGCACAAGGGGGATGCGTTCACTCAGATGGCGGCTCATGGCACAGGCAAAGCAGCCTGAGAGGCCAAGGAGGACCTCAGGCCTGAGCACTGTGGAGAGCGCAGAACAAGAAGCCGGGTCACCCTGGCAGGTGATGCTGAGCGCTCACGGGAGAAGTGGAATCCAAGCCTGTGCTCAAGACAAAGTGATGCTTCTGCTTTTGCTTTTTAATCACCGTCATCCAACACTATGACTCAACAACAGAGACAACAGGGCCAGATGCAGGCTGGGAGAACCAAGAAGCCAACCCCCTCCTGTGAGCCAGTGGGCGCGCAGGCTGGGAGACAAGAAGAGCCCCTCACCCTCATAAGCAACTGGCTGGTTCAGAGACACACAGGCTGAGATGAGAGCTTTGAAGTTAAAAAACAAAACAACAAAACAAAAAAAAAACCAAAAAAAAACCTTAATGCTTGTGTTGTTTGACTTTGCAGGCCAAATGCCAGTAGTCTGAGCATCTATTTAGAGGACAACAATATGCAATATAGCAACTATGGGGAATTTCCTTCTGTCTTGTGTTTTGAAATCCAACATTGTTCTCACTGTTTTCTTTGGCTCCATGTTACTGTTTTGTTTTATCCCCCCCACTTAAAATAAATAAATAAACCCATAATAAAAATAAAGAAAGAAAGAACAGGGCCAGAGAAAAGACGCTGGGATGAACATACTGTCTACCTAATACCGTCCAAACAGTGGGGCTTGATTCATCATCAATCATTACTCAGCTGGGCTCACTACTACCAGAAATGTTCCTAGAGTCACACAAAGGGTCCTAAAGTCCTGAAGTTTTCTAGCAAAAAACCATCATAACCATTAAAAAAAATAAATCTGGGTCAAAACAACCACACAAACAGACTGCCTGCCCTGTGTCCCAGAGCCAAGTGCTGCTGGCGCAGGGGCGTGTGGCATACATGGTGTTCCCATCTCTACAGCCGGCTTGCTTCAGTGTCTCTGTGCGCCGCTCCACGTCCCCACTCACTGTACCTTAGTGCTGGCCCTGCAGATCCGTGCTCCAGGGCCCAGGGCCCGCAGGTTACAGTCTGGCAGGTACTCTGCCTGCTCTGCCACTCTGATCACTGGATAAGCTTAAGAAAATTATGGAAGCTCAGCACAGAAAAGAAATGGAATTCATACAGCAGATTCAAGCAGATATTCATGAGAATAAAAACTTCACTGAAAGTATTTGAAGCAGATTAGGCCAATGTGAGGACAGGATCTTAGATACTGAAGACAGTCTTGCAGTGAGCAACCAGGAGAAGAAAAATTTCTCAAAAATGGCAAAGAATATGAGAAATCAATGCAGCAGCTGCTAGATGAGACAAAGAAGAATAACTTAAGATTAATTGGAGTCAATGAACAAGCAGGAGATACCACAAATGACACTAAAAAATGTTCACAGCTATCATGGCAAAAAACTTTCCTGGTAGGAAAAAGAATCTGACATACAGATAAAGAGGCATATAGAGCTCCAATTAGCAATGATCAAAAAAATCGACAGCCAAGCATATCATAGTCAAGACTCCAGAAATTCAACATAAGAATAGAATCCTAAAAGTTGTTAGAGAAAAGAAACAAATCACCTCTAAAGGAAAGCCCATCAGAATTACAGCTGACTTCTCAGCACAAACCCTCAAGTCAAAGACAGCTTGGAGTGAACTATTACTATTCTAAGTTCTAAAGGAAAGCAACTTTCAACCCAGATTAATATACCCCAAAAAAACCACTTAGTTACTTTTCACTCATTGCTGAGACAGAATACCTGACACCCAAAATTAGGGAAGGAAAGGTTTATTTCTTACAGTTCTCGGGAGTTTTGGTCCATACTTAATTGGCTCCAAGGCAGTGTGGTGTGGTGGGGCAGCCATTCATGGCGGCCACCAAACAGCAAGGCATGCAAAGCCGGCAAGTGAGAGCATGAGGAAGACACACCTTCCTTACACTGTACATCGGCTCCACCCCTGGGCAGATGCAACACTCACATCACCAATCCCAGTGCCAGACAACAAAACAATCACAAATGCCAGACAGCCCTGCCCAAATTACATGAGGGCTTGGGGGGGACACAGGATCAAACCAATACTACCATCTTTCAAAACTGATGGAGAAATAAGATACTTCCATGACAAAGAACATCTGAGGAAATTTATGACCAGTAAACCAGCAATCCAATGAAGGACATTCAAGAAAGAGATAATAAGGACTACAGTTCAATGAACTCCAACAGAAGGAATCCACCAAGGAAGGCAAACTACTAGAGAAGGGAAAAAAAAAAAAAAAAGGATGAGGGGAACCAACAACAGGAAAATAACATGACAAGCATAAGTCAATACATATTAGTAATAACCATCAATATTAATGGTCTCAATTTACCAATCAAAAGACAGACTGGCAAAATGGATCAAGAAGCAAGATCCAACAATATGCTGCATACAAGAAACACACTTAATTCAAAAAGAAATTCACAGACTAGCTGGGCATGGTGGGGCACACCTTTGATCCCAGCACTCGGGAGGCTGAGGTAGGAGGAGCGTTCTGAGTTCAAGGCCAGCTTGGGCTACAACGCGAGCACAAGGCTGACCTGAGCTACACAGTGTGACCCTGCCTCAAAAAACCAGGGCTGGGAGTCTGTCTCAGTGACTTAAGTGCCTGTCTGACAGGCACGAACGAGGTTGAGTTCAATCCTCGGTGCCGCAAAAAAAAAAAAAAAAAAAAAAAGGATGGAAAACAATACTTCATGTGACAGGAATCCAGAAAAAAGCAGGAGTAGCTATTCTATTTGCAGACAAAGTGAATTTCAAGCCAAGACTGAGTAAGAGAGATAAAGAAGATCACTACATTCTCATAAAGGGAACAATCCAAGAGGAAGCGATAACAATCATAAATACATATGCAACAAATACCAGTGCACCCAACTATATACACAATTACTAACAGACATGAAAAATCAAGTAAGCCCTAATACAACTATATTGGGAGACCTCAATACCCCACTGTAACAAAAAGACAGATCAACTAGACAAAAAATCAATAATGAAATATTAGAACTAAATCAAACTTTTGGACCAATGGACTTAGATTTCCAGCCCACAACATCAGAATATACATTCTTCTCAGCTGCACATGGGACGTTCTCCAAAACAGACCACATACTGGCTCATAGAACCAGGTGCAAAGGAACTGAAATTATCCCATGTGTACTGGTACTATCAGACCACAGTGTAATGAAATTGGAAATCTATGACTAAAGAAACCACAAGAACTTCATAAACACATGGAAATTAAATAGCACCCTAATGAACAACCAATGGGCCACGGATGAAATTAAACAAGAAATTAGACAGTTTTTACAGTTCAGTACAACATACTGGAACTTGTGGGACACAATGAAAGCAGTCTTAAGAGGGAAATTTATAGCAGTAAATACCCGTATCAGAAAAACAGAGCAAGCACATATAAACAACTTAATGGTGAACCTCAAACTCTAGAACTCTTTTTCTAGAAAAAAGAAGAGCAGGCTAAGCCAAAAGCTTGTACAAGGGAGGAAATTATAAAGACCAGAGCAAAAATTAAAGAACTGGAGACTAAAAAAATACAAAGAATCAATGAATCAAAGAGTTGGTTCTTTGAAGGATTAAATAAAATTGACAAACCCTTAGCCAACCTTATCAAAAAAAGGAAGAAAAGACTCAATTAGGAATGAAAAGGGTGAAATCACAAAAGACCCTGCAGAAATCCAGAAGATCACCTATGCCTATTTTGAAAACTTGTATTCTAATAAGATAGAAAATACAAAAGAAATGGACAGATTCCTAGATACATATGAATTATCAAAGCTGAATCAAGAAGATATGAAAATTCTAAATAAATGAATGTCAATCAATGAAATTGAAGATGTAATTAAAAGCCTATCAACAAAAAAAAGCCCAGGCTATCACAGATTCACTGCTGACTTCTGTAAGAAATTTAGAGATGACCTAACACCACCACTTCTCAAACTCTTTAATGAAATTGAAAGGGAAGCAATACTACCAAATTCATTCCTGGAAGCAAGCATTACCCTGATACCAAAACCAGAGAAGGACCCAATTAAGAAAAGAATTATAGGCCAATTTTCCTAACGAACGAGGTGCAAAAATTCTTAATAAGAAACTGGCAAACAGAATTGTCAAGATTATTATACACCATGATCGAGTGGGATTCATCCCAGGGATGCAGGGATGGTTCAACATATTTAAATCCATAAATGTAATATATGACATTAACAGAGCCAAGGACAAAAATCATGTATGATCATCTCAATAAATGCAGAAAAGGCTTTTGATAAAGTTCAGCACCTATTCATGATAAAAACCCTACAGAAAATTAGAACAGATGGTCTTTATTTCAATCTGATGAAAGCCATCTACACCAACCAACGGCCAACATCACACCAAATGGACAAAAACTGAAAACTATCTCTCTAAAATCAGGAACAAGACAAGGATGTCTACTGTCTCCATTCTTATTCAACATAGTCCTGAAAACTTTATCTGGAGCAATTAGACAAGAGAAAGAAATAAAAGGAATAAAGACAGGAAAAGAAGAAGTTAAACTATCATTATTTGCAAATGACATGATGCTCCACATAGAAGACCCCAAAAACTCCACCAAAAGACTACCAGATTTAATACACAAATTCAGTACCATAACTGGATACAAAGTCAACACTCAAAAATCAATAGCCTTCCTGTACACAAATAACAAACTCACTGAGAGAGAAATCAGAGAAACAACACCCTGATGCTTTTACAGTAGCATCCAAAAAAATGAAATACCTAAGAATCAATCTAACAAAGGATGTCAAAGACCTCTACATTGAAAACCACAATACTCTGAAAAAGGAGAATGAAGAGGATATTAGAAAATGGAGAGAAGCCAGGCGTGGTGGCAGACGCCTCTAATTCCAGCACTTGGGAGGCTGAGGTAGGCAGAGCATTATGAGTTCGAGGCTGGTTTGGGCTACATAGTGCAACCCTGCCTCGAAAAACTAGGGCCGAGAGTTTGGCTCAGTGGTTTAAGTGCCTGTCTGTCAGGTACGAGGTTGTGAGTTCAACCCCCAGTACCACAAAAAAAAAAAAAAAAAAAAGCAAGCAGAGATATCCCATGCTCTTGGGTAGGAAGAACCAATATAGTGAAAATGGTCATACTTCCAAAACTGTTATACAGATTCAATGTAATGCCAATCAAAATTCCAATAGCATATCTCACAGAATTAGAGAAAACAATCCTAAAATGCATATGGAACCAGAAGAGACCTAGAAAAGCAAAGGCAATACAGCGAAACAAAGACAAGACAGGAGGCATCACAATCACTGACTTGAAATTATACTATAAAGCTACTGTGATAAAACCAGTGTGGTACTAGAAAAAATAAACAGACCCAAAGATCAGTGGAACAGATTAGAAAACACAAAAACAACTCCAGACACACTAAGCCACCTAATCTCTGACAAAGGTGCCAAACACATCCACTGGACGAAAGATAGCCTCTTTAATAAATAATGCTGGAAAAACTGGCTCTACACATGCCAAAGATTAAAACTGGACTCATATTTTTCACTATGCTGCACTAAGCTAAAATTGGAATGGACCAAAGATCTTAATATTAAAACAGAAACATTAAATCTGCTAGAAGATAGAGAAGGTAAAACTCTTGAAGACTTTATGAACAAAACCCTGATTGAACAGGAAGTATCACAAAGAATCAACAACTGGGATCTTATCCTATTTAAAAGCTTTTGCACAGTGAGAGAAACCACCAACAGAGTGAAGAGACAACCCACAAAGTGGGAGAAAATGTTTGCCAGCTGTTCCTCAGACAAAGGATTACTATCAAGAACATATAAAGAACTCAAAAAAATCAGATCTCCCAGATTTAAAGACCCAACCCAAAAATGGGCATCTGACATAAATACTTCTCAGATGAAGAAATACAAACAGCAAATAAATATAAGAAAAAATGTTCAGCATCACTAGTCATTTGAGAGATCCAAATTAAAACAACACTGAGTTTCCTCCTCACCCTGGAAAAAACGGCAAGTATCACGAAATCAAGCAGTAACAAACGCTGCAGGGGCTATGGGAAAACAGGATCCCTTCTCCAGTTGGTGGGAGTGTAGACTGGTGCAACCACTGTGGAAATTAGTGCGAAGATTCCTCAAAACACTAGAATTAGAGGTCCTGACTAGACCCAACTATTCCTCCTCTTCCCAAAAGAATTAAAAGCATCATATCACAGCGATATATGCACGTCCATGTTTATAGTAGGACAGTCTGTAATAGCTGAATCTTGCAAACAGCCCAAATGCCCATCAACCGATGAATCGATAAAGATGTGGGTTTTTTATGCAATGGAGTACTACACTCTGCCATAAAGGATAAGTGTGAGACATTTCTAGCTAAATGGATGTATCCTGAGACCATACCCTTAAGTGGAATAAATTGGACACACATGTGTAAATACTTCCATGTTTCTTGGTGTGAGAAACCAAAAGTGTAAAAAAGGACCAAAATGGATTATAAATATTGGGAAGTAGGAAGAAAATGTTAAAATCCAAAGAACTAGGAAGAGGGAATGTGGAAAGGAAGGAAGGCTCAAGAAAAAAAAAAAAAGATAACAGAAGAAAAACATGGAAACAATGCCTTTGTAGATAGGGAGGGAAGAGGGGCTGAAGGGAGAGGATTAGGGATAAAAAGAAGAACCAAGACATTTCATGTACAGGTACGAATTCCCTATGATGAATGTGATTGTTATGTATATCCAGAATGTACCAATAAAGTTAATTAAAAATAAATAAATAAAATTCATTATTGAGCCGGGCGTGGTGGCACACGCCTTTAATCCCAGCACTCGGGAGGCTGAGGTAGGTGGAGTGTTGTGAGTTCGAGGCCGGCTTGGGCTACAAACGCGAGCGCAAGGCCGGCCTGAGCTACATAGTGCGACCCTGCCTCAAAAAACCAGGGCTGGGAATTTGGCTCAGTGGCTTAAGCGCCTACCCTGGCAGGTGCAAGGTTGTGAGTTCAATCCCCTGTGCTGCGGGAAAAAAAACAAAAAACAAAAAACAAAAAAAAAAATCATTATTGGCAATAAAAAAGTGTAAGTGCCCTGGCCAGAACCCCGCACAGATCCCTGCTTCCTCCCTCACCTGCAGCCTGGGCTTCGCCCCCTATTACTAACACTTCTGCCCGCACATCTGTGCCCACCTGCATTCCCTCAGGCCACTTCACCTCTCCATTACAGGGCAATGGCCTATAGCCTCACTAGTCTGCCACTCACTTTTTCTTTCTTTTTTATTATTTTTGGTTTTTGTTTTTTCTGAGACAGGGAATCGCTGTGTAGTTCAGGCTGTCCTTTGACTCACTGTAGAACCCAGGCCAGCCTTCAACTCTGGGGAATCCTCCTGCCTCAGCCTCCCAAGTGCTGGGATCACAGGCATGCACCACCACACCCAAATCTATCTCCATTCTTACAAATAAAATATCTTAAAAGATGGAACACTTGTACCTCATTACGCTGCTTACAGGCCTCTTACTCTCCTCGCAGGTTTTGGAATGAACCCTGGGAAACCTGATTCAGGTTTGGGGGACTTTCCTATGTGCTCATGGCCCAACCTACACAAACTCCACACACTCACTGGGAAGCACCGGGCTCCTCCTGACCTGTGCGGCAATGAGTGCTGGCTCCATGCCCTTGGAGAACACCTCCTCCCCGTCCACAGGCAGTGCCTTTGCACTGCGCCCCGGCACGTCTCCCATGCGGAGTGGTGTGATCACTCGCTGCCCCCCATCACCTCCCCAGCACAGCACCCTGCCGCAAGCACCGCTGCAGCCCCCGGGACCGAGACTGAGACCCAGCCGGCATTGGGTAAGTGGAATCCAAGGGGCAAATCAAAGAAACAGCCGGGGAGGTCTAGTTTCGGGGAAAAGCTCAGGGCTGGGAGGAGCGCTGGCTCTGCGGTGGCGCGTGGAAAAGACTGAGGCTGGGGGCAGCCGGAGTCCGGACAGCCCGTGCTTCTCCTCTGAGCTTTGCTGCCCCAGCGCTGCAGGCCCCAGATGCGGCGTGGAAACCCAAAGGCGAGTTGTTCACACAGGCCCTCTTAGGGACTCGCGGTCAGGCACAGAGCTGAGCGGGCTGGGCTTGTGGGGAGGAGAGCCGGCCCCACGCGGGGTGATGGTCCCCGAGAGCTAACTCCCAACAGTCAAAGAATCAAACGCTCTCGGGAAGTAACACAATCCAGAAAAAAAATTACACGGGCCATGGGGTACAAGTGACAGCGCTCAACCCTACCCCTCTGCCCATTCGGGCCCGCAGTTAAATGATGTCTGGTTCCTACTCTACCCTCAAGGACTCTAAAATCAAGAATCTTAAAGCGAGTAATAGAGCCCACACTCTAATAAAACTGGGCCAGCTACGCACGATCACTGGCGCCCCTGTCCTGGGGTATTCAGACGTGAGGGCCAAAGTCTCCTAGGCAGCATTCACCCCGCGTTCCACGCACCGGTCTGGGCGGGAGAGGTCCGCCCTGCCCACAGAGGCCAGGAGCCGAGACCCGAGACCAGGCCACAGGCAGAAGCCCGTCGTCTCCCCCTACTGGCCGCTGCACAACACGGCCTACAGCTCTGGCTGGGGCAGAGTAGCTAAATACTAACACGTCAGTCACATGGGACTTTATAAATCCTCAGCGTGGGGATCACAGACACTGCTTGCAGCACGGCGAAGACACTAAGAAGTGCGAGGTTAAACCATCACTTTTGCCTTCTATCCTATGCTAAACAGGCCCAGAGCAGCAGGCAACGCTTCTACCACCTGAACTGACACTGGAACCCTTGCCTGAGGAAGGCAAGATTGACCTGAGGTCTGAACTTAACTGGATTGACTGCCCACTACCGCAACAACTAATTAACAGGAACCAGAGGCTTTTAACAGGAATTAAGAGTCTAAACTATTTGAATATCATATTCGAAATGAACGTGCCATCACTTAAAACTATTTGAACCAGGAAAAACTCTCTCTTTCTCTAAGGAAAAGATAACCAACAGATGTGGAACCATGATGACTCAAGACATTGGAAGTCTCAAAGATGCTGTCAGCTACTGTAACAAGAGGGGGGAAAGTGAACATTTCTGGAATGCTGGACTAACAGCAGTTCCAGAAAAGAGGCAGAAACTATAAAAAATAAACAAACAAATGGCAGATTTCAACTGAAATTATCTGAAGTGAAAATTCACTGACAGACCCACTGACAGAACGAACAGGACAGAGGGTCTGCAAACTCAAGAGACAGAACAAGAGAAATCCCATTTGAATATGGAAGAGGAAACAAAGCAAAATAACGCCCCAGAGCTGCAGAACAGGGTCAAAAGTCTTAACAGTTGCATTTTAGAGTTAGGAAAAAGACCTCCCTGGTGAGTGTGCACTACCGTGCGGACCCCAGAAAGAGAACTATGTGCCTTCTGAGAACCCTCCATGTTGGGCAGAGAGGCAGCAACCAGAAGAAACCCCGCCTGCCTCCCTGGTGAATGTGTGCGACTGCATAAACTCCAGGAAGAGAAAGAGATGTGTGTCCTATAGGCCTACCAGCGCGCGGGTTACAAATAATCAAGGACCTCCCCCGCCACCGCCCGCCCCCTGTAAGCAACCTGCTTGCTCAGAGGACCTGCTACATTCTTAGCAACTAAGGTACATAAAGCAACTAAATGCTTGTATTGTTAGGTTATTGTGCAGGCCTGGTGCCCGCAGTCTGAGCATTTCTTGGGTAGATGACATTGTGCAGTGTGGCAAATATGTGGGATTGTCCTCTGTCTTGTCTTCGAGGTCCAATATTGTTCTCATTGTTTTGCTTAATTTTGTTTTTGTTTCTTTTTTTTTCTTCATTTCATATCCTGTTTTTATTGGTTTTATTGTGTTTTGTTTTTGGTTTGTTTTTGCTATGCCTGATGGAATGGTCAACTATTCTGAAAGTAACAAGATACAATATAGTAGCTATAGTTTTCATAGTATCTCTCTTTGAAGTTCTATGCCAGTTCGTTTTGATTGTTCTGTTATCTCTTGTTGGATTTAACTATCTTTAAAATAAAACAATTTAACTATCTTTAAAACAATTTAACTATCTTTAAAATAAAACAAGTCAGATGTGGTGGTGCACGCCTTTAATCCCAGCACTCGGGAGGCTGAGGTAGGAGGAGCATTGTGAGTTCCAGGCCAGCTTGGGCTACAACGCGAGCCTTTGCAAGGTTGGCCTGAGCTACACAGTGCGACCCTGCCTCAAAAAACCAGGGCTGGGAGTTTGGCTCAGTGACTTAAGTGCCTGTCTGACAGGTGTGAGGTTATGAGTTTAATCCCTGGTGCCGCAAATAAATAAATAAATAAATAAAACAAAACAGTGGAAAAAATAGAGTTAGGAAAAAGAGGAGAAAGAGAATAAGATAGGATAAAACATTTCAAAGACTAATGGTTGAAACCATCACACATTTAGTAAGCAACATAATCATGCTCAGCAAAGATCAACTGGAAAAAAAATCTAAATACAACAGTAAACATTACTGAAGACCCATGATCAGAAAGCTTTTGAAAGCCAGAAGTGGTGGCTTACACCTGTAATATCAGCACTCAGGAGGCTGAGGCAGGAAGATTTGCCATGCATTCAAGGCCAGCCTGACCTACATAATGAATTCAAGGCCAGCCTAGATTATACAAGGAGACCTTATCTCAAAAAAACAACAAAACACTCTTGAAAGCCAGAAGATAATGCAAATTTGTAATCAGCAACCATGACAGCCCAAGGACACTGAAATAACATCTTTCAAGTTCTGAAGGAGAGAGACCACTCAACCCAGCAGGAGCTATCCCTCAGGAACTGAAGAGTGATATTCTCAATTGAACAAAAAGCAAGAGAACTTGGAGCCAGAAAATCTTTTCTAAAAGCACTAAAGTTCTTCAGGCTGGGGTAAAGAAGAAAACAGAATTTTTTCCCAGCACTCAGGAGGCTGAGGTAGGAGAAGCGTTGTGAGTTTGAGGCTGGCTTGGGCTACAAAGTGAGCGCAAGGCCGGCCTGAGCTACATAGGGCAACTCTGTCTCAAAAAACTAGGGTCGGGAGTTTGGCTCAGTGGCTTAAGTGCCTGTTTGGCAGGCACAAGGTTGTGAATTCGATCCCCAGTGTCACCAAAAAAAAAAAAAAAAAAAAAAAGAAAACAGGATTTTTAGGAATGAAGAGATAAAGCAGTGGTAACATTTGGGGTAGACATTGTTCTCTTAAGTTCTTTAAAATATGTATAGCACGTTAAAAACATTGCTAACGGGTTCCTAGCAGTGCTGGGGATCAAATCTAGGGTCTTAGACATATTAGGCACGTGCTCTACTACTGAGCTACACTCCCAGCCCCTGCTATAATACTTCCAGTGTATGCAGATTATATGCCATACACATGACAGCTATAACAGAAGGGAAAAAGTGAAGGGGTTTATATGCATAAGTGGCAAAATATTAACTCTGAACTATGTATGACTAGGTATGCATGTGCTTGTAGTTCAAGATTATGCAGCCATTAAAAATTAAAAATAAAATGATATGAAAAGATACAGCCAAAGGATAACCTAAAAAGACTAAATGACAAGACCATCTGAATATCTTAATATACAGAGAAAAAGCAACTAACAAAATTCAAACAGTTAATTCAGCAATTTCACCTTCCTAAACCTAATTTAAAAAAAAAAAAAAGCCTCCATGAGAAACCTAACCTAATATATAAAAAAAATTTTTGGTGCTAAGGACTGAATTCAGGGCTTCCAGCTTGCTAGACAAGTGTTTTACCACTGAGCTAAATCCGGAAAAATCTAACCTAATGCTATGCTGACTGGTCCAATACTGAGTACTCCCCCTGAGATCCGGGCACCAGGCCAGGAGCCCTGCACAGCACCGCGTCAAGGGTCCCAGCCAGCACATAAGCAAGAAAAAAGTAAGACATACAGATGAAGAGAACACAAGAGAGAAACTGTTCACAAGCACAATGACTGGCTACATAGAAAGTCCCAAGAGATATACTAAAAACGTTCCTAGAACTGCTAGGTTGCGTGGCATAAGATCAATAGAGACAACGCACCAGTATTTTTCTACATTAACAAACTGGAAATCAGAACCATTTATATAATAACATCAAATATCCTTGGGTATAAATCTAAAAACATTTGTGCAGAATCTCTATCCTACACTGCTTTCATGGACTGAAAGATACAACACTGTGAACTCTCCAAGATGGAACTATAAGTGTAACGCAATCCCGAACAAAATCACAGCAGGATTTGTTCTACACAGCATCAAGAAAATTCAAAAGTGTACATAAGAAGGCAAAGGAGCTAGAAAAGTCAAAATAATTCAGGAAGAGTCACAAAGCTGAAGTCATACTCCTGTCCCTGTGCTTATCTTAAAGCTCTGTGACCCGGGCAGTGGAGTAGAGACAGAAAGACGCGGTGCACAGCACACAGAACAAGGCCACCCACCCCGCAGTTCTGGGAGTTCTTCACGCAGCCTGCATACAAGTTCCTTCTCCACAGCGGCGGCTCAGCAGATAAAGGACAGTCCTCAACAAATGTCACTGTAGAGTTTAACACACATGCACACAAACATGCACACAAACACACCCACAATGACTGTCCACCTGTAACTCAAACCAAACCCCCAAATTAACTCAAAATCACTTATTTCTAGAAGAAAACATAAGAGGAAAAAAAATCTCTGTAGCCTTGGGTTTGGCAGGATTCTTAGATACAACATCAAGAACAGGATGCAGAAAAGAAAAACAAAATTAATCTCATCAAAACTAAAACCTGCAGCTCTGACAAAGACACTGTTAAGAGAAGGAAAACAGAGACTAGAGGAAACACCTGCGAGTCACATACTAAAAACACAACCTCCATACAGACTGTATAAAGAACTTTCAAGAGTCTAACAAAAAATGAGCAAAAGGTTTGAAGAGGTACTTCATCAAAGAGTAAAAATGAACCGCAAATAAGCACATGAACAGGCTTGATATTATTAAAGAAAAGCAAACTGAGGGCACAGGAGAATTACTATTTAAAATCAACTTAATAGCTAAAATGAAAAGTACTAAAAGTATCAAGGATATGGAATAAGTGACCTCTCTGACACTGCTGCAGCAAATGCAAAATGGTAGTTATTTGGGGGCAGTCTGGTGGTTTCTTACAGTTAAACTTACTGTATGACCTACAATTCCTCTCCCAGGTAAGTCCCCAGAAGAAAGGAAAGCTCACTTTACACAGAAACCCACGTGCTACTCAGCTTTCTACTGCTGTGACAAAATACCTGAGACAGTTAACTTATGCAAAGGAAACATTTCTTCGGCTCACAGCTTCAGAGGTTTCAGTCCATGGTCACTGAACCATGTCACTTTGGGCCTGTGGGGAGGCAAAACTATCAGGGTGGGAAGCTTGTGGTAGAGCTGAGCTGGCAGCAAAGGTAGTAGGACGGGGGTCGTTCCCATGTCTCCTTCAGGGACTCGCCCATGACCTGAATCCCTGCTACTAGGTCTTAGGTCCACCTCCCCACAGGGCCACAGACTAGTGACCAGGCCTTCAGTGCACAAGCCTTTGAGAGCCATTAAGATCCAGGCCAGAACCATCTGTATGAACTATCTGTAGCTGCTTTACCTAGAATTATCAAAAACTAGAAAATTTCCGCATGTCTTTCAACTGGGGAATGAAAAAAAACTACTCTCAACAATGGATGTCTCTCAACAATACAAGGAACAAATTATTGCCACACATATAGTAGCATTGTTAAATGACAAATGCATCACACTAAGTGAAAGAAGCCAAACCCAAGAGACTCCATAGTAGGGCATCTCATTTCTATGCCTTTCTGCAAAGGCAAAACTGTAGGAAAACAGATCAGCTGTCAGGCAATGGGCAGGGGGAAGGACAAAAGGCCAGAACAAGGGAGTCTGTAGACATAACGGAACTGTTCTGCAATACAAATGGATGTTTATATGTGAAAGACATGATATATCATTTAAAACAAGTACTTCTACAAATCCAGCATTGATCCTGAGATATTTGGGTGTGTTCCTGTGCAGGCGTCTGGAGGAAGAGCATGACAGCCCCGGCAGGGAGAGCTGGGGGTGCACTCCCTCGCTGTCTTTCCATGAGCACACACCCACTTTCTCAGAAAACCATGTCAAGCTTCAGTTAAACTACCAGACTTCACTCCTGGGTTCACAGATTCTGTTCGCTAGATTTGGGGCAGGTGTTTACGTGAGTCGCCATTCATCCACCTATAATGCGAAGGCGGTGGTCAGGATTACGTGCAGCAGCATCTACACAACAGCCCAAGCTAAGCACTCTTGCCCATTCCCAGTTTACGGAATATTTCCACTGCAATTTAGCCTATTCTTACAGAGGCACTGTGGGGTTGTCTGATATCTATTTCAATGTGTGGCCTGCTTTCATCACTCCTACTTAACAGTCTAGCAGGCTGTAGTCAGAACAATCAGGTAAGACAAGGAACAGGCATACAGGCTAGAAAGAAAGTCAAAGATTACCTCAGTGCATGGGGGATATGATTTTACATTCAGAAAACCCTGGAGCCTCCAAATGAAACCTGTTACCAGGTGACAGGATACACAATCAACATACAAATATCAGTTGTGTTTATAAACCCTAATAAGGAATGATGGGGAAGGAAATTAAGAAAATATTTTGTAGGGTGCCTCCCACCCCGGCACTGACCAGCACTTTATGCTTTTCATTTTTTTGAGACAGCGTCTCACTTTGTAGTTCAGGCTGGCCTTGATCTTGCTATGTAGCCCAGTCTGGCCTCGAACTCACTGCAATCCTCCTGTCTCAGTCTCCTGAATGCTGAGATTACAGGCATGTGCTATCTCCACCCACACTTTCTGTGCCTAACTGAAAATCACAGCCTTGACCACTCTGTGAGAAGCCAGCTACAGATTCTGCTCAGCAGTCTTAAACCCAGGCTAGAGGCACACACATTCCCAGACACTGATATGGCTGTTGAGCCAAAAACACTTGAAAGAAAATGGCCCCATCCCTGAGCCAAAATTCCTCAAATTCCCATAGAAATCGCACATGCTGACCCCTCTCTGAGGACGCTGGGCTCAGGAAAAGCCTCTTTTCCTACTACCCATTGTGAGCAGGAGCAGCCATGCTCTGTGAGTCAGTTCTCCTTATGAACACTTTGGTCTGATCATCCTGGCGGTTAGTGTTTCTTTTCTTTTTTCTGTTCTTCTCTTTCATCTCCTCCTCCTATGATTTTTGAGACAGTCTCACTCTGTAATTCAGGCTATGAACTCACTGTGTAGCCCAGCCTGTCCTCGAACTCACAGCGATCCTCTTGCCTCAGCCTGAGTGCTGGGATTTCAGGCGTGCACCACCTGCCTGGCTCTAGTGTTCTTTCTTCCACTGTTCTTGGGGTGATTCCAGAGGCTGCTTCCACTTCATTCACAATTGTACCAAAAATAGCACACTTAGAAATAAACTCAATCAAAGAGATGAAAGAACTGCACATTAAAACCTACAAAACACTGCTGAAAGAAATCAAAGATGAGGCAAACTGTTCACGGATCAGAAGACTTAACAATGCCATGATGCCACTATCCCCCAAAGTGACAGATATACTCAATGCAATCCAATGGACTGTCAGAAACAGAGAAATCTATCCTGAAATTCGTACGGATCTGAAGGGGCCCCAAATAGCTAAATTAATCTTGAAAAGGAATGAAGTCGAAGGATCCACACTTGCTTCCCATAAAGTGACAGCAGTCATAGTGCAGTACTGTGGTACTCGTTGCCATAAAGTTGGACACACGGCAATGGGATAGAGTTGAGAGACACAGCTGAGTATGCGGCAGATGATTTCTGACACAGATATCATGACCATTCAGGGAGAAAAAGCAAACTTCAACATAGTGCTGAGCTGGTACTGTTCAGACAACTGAATGCAGATGCCTTGTGCTCTGGGTGACTGACATGGGGATGGCAATGTGCAATGTATGTACCATTACTGTCCCCTGATTATTGTGTTATGAAATGTTGTTCTATTTTTTTTTCTTTTGCCTCTGTGAAATAAAATGGATTTAGAAAACAAAATCCAAACAGTGCTGAAAAAGTAGCTAGTCACATGCAAAAGAGTGAACTGGGACCTTTACTTTTTTTTATACCCTAATAAAAATTAACTCTCAAAATGAATCAGATATAAATGTAAGAGATAATCTATAAAATTCTTAAGAGAAAAACTTCATGACATTGCATTTGGCAATGACTTCTGGAATATGATATCAGAGGACCAGGAAGCATTAAAAAAACAGGCAGGCACAGTGGCACATGCCAGGAGACTGAGGCAGGAGAACTGCATTCAAGACCTGCCTGAACTACACAGAGAAACCCTGTCTCAATAAACTAACAAACAAATTGGACTACACTAAAATAAGAAACTTTGGACATGAAAAGGATACTATCAACAAAGCAAAAAGGCAATCCACAGAATGGGAGAAAACATTTGTAAATCTTTTATCTGATAAAGGATTCATATCCAGGATATATAGAAAACTGCTCCAATTCAACAACAAAAACTTCACTTAAAAATAGGCAAAGGGGAGAGAACGATGTGCCTTTTGAGAACCCTCCATGTTGGGCAGAGGGAGCAACAAGAAGAAAACCCACCTGCCTCCCTGGTCAGTGTGCACGACCAGTGCGGACCCCAGGGAGAGAAATGACGTGCCTTTTGAGAACCCTCCATGTTGGACAGAGAGGCAGCAACCAGAAGAAAACCCGCCTGCCTCCCTGGTGAGTGTGCGTGACCGCGCGGATTCCCAGGAGAGAACAATGTGCCTTTTAGAACCCACCATGATGGGCAGAGAGGCAACAACTAGAAGAAAACCTGCCTGCCTCCCTGGTGAGTGTGCCCGACTGCGCAGACTCCAGGAAGAGAAAGAGATGTGTGTTCCATAGGCCTACTGTGCACAGGGTACAAATCAAGGATTCCTCCTCCCACCGTGAGCAACCTGCTGGCTCAGAGGACCAGTTAAGTTCATAGCAACTAAGGTACATAAAGCAACTAAATGCTTACATTGTTAGGTTATTTTGCAGGCCTGGTGCCCACAGTCTGAGCATTTCTTGGGAAGATGACATTGTGCAGTGTGGCAAATATGTGAGATTGTCCTGTCTTGTCTTTGAGCCCCAATATTGTTCTCATTGTTTTACTTAATTTTGATTAATCGTTTCTTTTTTTTATATATTTCTTCATTTCATATCCTGTTTTTATTGGTTTAATTGTGTTTTGTTTTTGGTTTGTTTTTGCTATACCTGATGGAATGGTCAACTATTCTGAAAATAACAAGATACACTATAGTAGCTATTGTTTTCATAGTATCTCTCTTTGAAGTTCTATGCCAGTTCTACTGCTTTGTTTTGATTGTTCTGTTGTCTTTGGTTAGATCTTACTATCTTTAAAATAAAATAAAAAAATTTTTAAAAAACATGGGCAAAGGGGGCTGGGGATATAACTCAGGGCATAAGCATCTGCCTGGCAAGTGCAAGGTCCTGAGTTCAATTCCCAGTACCAAAAAAAGAAAAAGGGCAAAGGATAAATTATGCATTTTTCCAAAGAAGATATAGAGATGGTATCTTAGTTACTTCTCTCTCATTTCTGAGACAGAATACCTGACGCCCAAAATTAGGCTTTGACGGGAACGTTTATTTCTTGCAGGTTTTTGGAGGTTCAATCCATACTCAGTTGGCTGCAAGGCAGGCTGGCATGGCTGATGGCCAGCTGTTCATGGCAGCCGCAAAGAGCAAAGAGTGAACCAGCAAGAGAGGGAAGATACACCTTCTTCCCGCCCTTACACTGTATGTCGGCTCCACCCCTGGGCGGGTACCGCATTCGCACCACCGGGCCTAGTGCCAGACAACAAACCAATCACAAACGCCAGACTCAGTCCCATTCATGATTATGTGAAGCTTGAGTGGGGGCCATCCCCACTCAACATCCACTATAACAGATGGTCAATAAGCACATGAAATGATGTTCAGCAACATTTTATCATTTTGAATACTCAAAATAAAACCACACACACAGAAGCAAAGCTTTGAAAGACCTGAAATGGTGCACTGGTGTAGGGACTAAAATGGTGCAGTCACCAGGCAAAAGAGTACGGTGACTCCTCAAAAAAACACTGAAACTCCAGCCGGGCGGGTATTTAGCTCAGTGGCATAAGGGCCTGCCTGGTAGACAAGAGGTTGTGAGTTTGATCCTGGTACCAAAAAAAAACCCAAAAAAACAAAAAAACAAAAAAACACTCCAGGCTGGGCATGGTGGCACAGGCAATGTCCTGTAATCCCAATACTCAGGAAGCTGAGACAAGAAGATTACTCCAAGTTGGAGCCCAGGCTACATAGTGAGTTCAAGGCCAGCCACACCTACATAGCAAAGCCCTGCCTAAAATTAATTAAATTAAACTAAAACTAACAATACATACATATGGGCAGGTGTGATGGTGCACACCTACAATCCCAGCACTCAGATGAGGCAGGAGGATCATTGTGAGTTCAAGGCCAGCCTGGGTTCCATAGTAGATTCAAGGCCAGCCTGAAATGCATAGCAAGATCCTGTCTCAACAAAACAAAACAAAAAAGCATACATACACACATAAATGTAGTATATTCAGTCTTAGAAAAAAAAAATGAAGCTGAGCATTTTGGCACTCCTCCACAATCCCAGCACTCCAACAGGCTGAAGCAAGAGGGTCACCAATTTGAGCCCAGTCTGGGCCACTTAGTGAGACACTGTCTCAAATTAAAAACAAACAAACAAACCCACAAAAGCCAAAACAAAAAAATAGTCCACCACATTCCACTCCTGGCTTTAGAAGGGTCTCAACATCTAACTCCCAGTTGTCTTTTCTCGAGTATCTTGACCCTACCTTGAAAAAATACTGTGTGTTCATCACAATTCCGAAGCCAACAAAATGTAACGGCACAGCTGCTGAGAAAAGCTTTTCCACTATTTTCCTACTTAAGATGACCTTCACTTACTTGGTCAGTTTGTGGCTTTTCATTGCTGTAAGAAATTCTCTGACAATCTCAGGACTCTGGTGTCTGCATGGAGTTTTTGATAAGTATTTTAATGTCTGAAAAAGAAAAAAAGGAAAAAGCATTAGACAAACCACAATAAGAGAAAGGAGGGCAATGGCTAGAACTTAGTATTCTACCTTCCTTCCTTCCTTTTCTCTCTTTCTCCTTTTCTTTCTTCCTTTTCAACACAGGGTCTCGCTATGCAGTTTGGGCTGGCCTCAAACTCTTGGCAATTCTCCTGACTCAGCCTCCTGAATGCTGGCATTACAGGCGTGTACCACCATGCCTGGCTTGTACATTTTCTTTTAGGCACTCTATAAAACACATGCCTTCAGGCAGCCACTTTTCACATACGGTAACAGAATTCCTAAAACAGAAAAATAGTCACTACAACTGTAGGGATAATTAATGAGATTTTAGAAGAAAATCTTGCTAATCTGAAAATAAAATCAATATGAAATTATTACATCACAATTTTTTTTTAAGAAAAGAAATCCAAAGAATAAATAGCCACAAGCCCACACAGATTGTGCAGGAAAACCAAAGTCAAACTCAGCTCCTCCTATATGCTATCTCTATGGCGAACTCCATCTCGTGGAGACCCCGCCTATGAAGAGCCAGCCTTGCACCCTTGCTGAGGGCTCCGTCTCGCGGCTGCCACCCCCAGCCCCAGCTCCTTGTGCCCCAGCAGGCAGGCCACCCTGACATCCCACAGCCCTTCCTCAGCTTCTGAACTGGGTTCTTAACTTGGAACCCAGGGAAACCTTTCGTTCCCTGGTTTAGCATAAGGGACATGGCTCCTGGACTGCAGAAGGGAAGGTGGGGGAAGCCTCCAGGGAATCCCGGTCTCTGTGGAGGCTTCCTTACCCACCTGACTGATTAACTCACTGGCCACTGGGATCAACTTAGCCTGCACCCCTTTTCCCCTCTGGCCAGGTTGGGGTGTGGAGCTGAAAGTCCCAACCCTCTAACCCTGCCTTAAGAGTTCCTGGGACCAGCCCCAGCCTGAAGCTAATATGCAAGAGGCCCGGCCATCAGCCACCTCACTACCACACAAAACCAACCTGCAGTCAGTCCCCCCTCCCTTGGCCGTGAGTAGGATTCAGTGCACCCTTTCCAACACACACGATATGGAGACAGAAAGAACAGTCTTTTTATACTGAAAATTTACAGAAGGAGACCATTGCTGTGGACACTGAAGCTATGCCAGCTACAGAGAAGAGGGACCAAGGGAGGCTTCGGAAGGGAAGGACAGCACATGGAAATAAGTGTTGCTCCCAGACTGAGGCGGGCCTGCCAGTCCAGAAAGCGGCTGGGGCGCAAGCTGCACGGAAGTCCCTTCATCATTCAGGTACATCCCAGTTGGTCTGGGCTCCCCTAAAGCTATTAATTAACTCCCCTTGTTTTTTTCCCCCTCTATCCTTTAACCTTCAAAATTACGTTTAGATCACATCAGAGTTTTTCTTCCGTCAATACAAAATAGTATCCAGGTTTAGATCCTGGAACAGAAAAAAGGTCAGCAGTGGCAAAATGGGGGAAATTCAAGTAAAATCAATAGTTTAATAGTATGTATAGCCGGGCACAGTGGCACATGCCTGTAAGCCCAGCACTCGGGAGACTGAGGCAGAAGGATCGCCAAGCATTTGAGGCCATCTTGGGCCACATAAGTGAGTTCAAGGCCAGCCTGAACTACATAGTGAGGCCTTGTCTCCAAAAAAAAGTATGTACTAATGTTCATTTCTTGGCTTTGATAACTGTGTTGTGATTGTATAAGATTGTTTACATTATAAAACAAGAAGAAGGGCCCACGGGAACTCTCAGCACTGTTTTTGCAACTCTCCTATAAAATTATTTCAAAATTAAAAAAAAAAAAATTGAGGAGGGAACCTCAGAGCCAGGTGTGGTGGCGCACACCCGTAATCCCTGCTCTCTGAGGCTCAGGTAGGAAGGAGGACCCCTGCAAGGCTGAGGCCAGCCTGGGCTACACAGTGAGTCTGACTACACGCCAAGACTCTGTCTCAGAAAACCAAAAAACAATAAAATAAAAAATAAAATGGAGGAATTTCAAACCTGAAAAAAAGTAATCTTAATCATCCAAGAATCTCTCAAACACACAAAAAACTGATGGACCTACTGGCACATGGCTGTAAATCAGTACATGGGAAGCTAAGGTAAGAAGATCTCAAAATTGAGGCCAGCCTGGACAACTCAGCAAGCCCTCTGTCGTAAAATAAAAGTTTAAAAGGCTACGGATGTAGCTTATCACCAGAGTCCTTGCCCACAACATGCCAAATCAATCCATGGCACCAAAAAAAGAAAAGGTTGCAAATACTGCATTGGTCTCAAGACTCCTGCATAAGAACAGACATTGACAGACAACATAATACCTGTGCTAAACCAAACTCTTCGGACTCAGGGATGTCTGAATAAAAGGACTTCAGGTGCTAGCCAAAAACGACCTGGTCCTGGGACAAGTTCTTGCGACTCCCAGCAACAAAGCTGGCAGGTGGCTGCCAAGCTGTCATTCGGTCACAGCGAAGAGGACGGACGGACGGACGGACGGACGGACGGACAGACTGACTGACTGACTGACAGGTAGTACTGGCGATCAACCCAGGGCCTCGAGCATGCTAAGCATGTGCTCTACCACCAAATAAACCACAAGCTCCAAGAGCTTTTTAAAAATGTTTTTAGGGTTGGGGGTATCAGTGGCACAGCACCTCCCTGGCGAGTGTGAGGTCCTGAGTTTGAGTACAAAAAAAATTTTTAGTAAAAAAGAAAAAAAGTGTTTTAGTAACAAAAATTTGGAGAAAAAGTTACATGTTATATACGCTAATCCAATGGTGGCTACAGACAAGCCGGGTGGGACTGTAGCAAGCAGGACACGTTTTGGGATAAAGAGCAGTCAGTAAGAAGTGACTGCTCGTTGCTTCTGGACTGCCTAGGACTGTAAATAGGATACACAGATGCCTACGGGTCTGGACAAGATTTGAGTTAAAGGGTTTGGTTTGGTTTTTTTGGAGCGGGGTTTGAGACAGGGTCTCAGTACACAGTGAAGGGTGGACTTGAGCTCACTATACTGTAGCCCACACTGGCCTTGAACCTGCGGTGATCCTCCTGCTTCAGCCTCCCAAGTGCTGGGATTACAGGGGTGCACCACCATGTCCAGCTGAGTTACCGGTTTTAGCTTACATTCCAGAATGTGGTAGGCCCACAGCTTGCTGTGTAATCCACCCATCGCTTCTTCCTTCCATACTCCAAACCTTGTAATTAAATTTAGGACACCAAAAGTTTTCTCTTACCACCTAGAATGCTCCACAGAACAAAAGCTCAACCCAAGACCATCATATTCAGATGAGTTGTCCATTCCCACTTGGAACACTAGAAACAGGTATCTCAAAACATCTGATAGCATAATTTTCCTCAGGTCCCTCCTATTAAAAGTAAGAATTTAGGAACAGAGCTGCAGTGAGTTTACACAGATTAAACACATAGATGGAGGAGAGTACACCACTGTAGGGAGCCTTTCAAGCTCTAGACTGATCACACATGTGGGGCTAAAGCAAGGCCAGCCCTGAAAACACAGAGAGCCCAAAACAAGTCATATAAACCACCTGCTCCAGCTGAGCAAGGGGCCCATGCCAGGCAGGCAAACAAGTGGCCAGGCAGCCAGTTGAAACTGCCATCATCCTCCTGAGTATACAAATAAATGTGCTACAGTAGCTGAGCAGTGCCTTTCCTCCAATCAGGAGGGTAAGGGCTCCACCTGACCCCAGCTTTTGTCTCTTGTTTATTTTCTCGTCCTGTCCCAGTCCTTCACCCCAAGAACCTCAAGAGCTGCATGGGTCTTCTGCACACCACCATATGAAATTTGGTTATAAGACTAACTGCCAACAAATAGTTCTTCTCTGAGACATAAACTAAATAATGAAAGAGAACATGAATAAACAGAAGAATGAAAAGGGTTTTAAACACATGATTAAATGAGCAAAGCTGGAAGAGGAGGAATTTTGATGAAAGTGCTAACCCCTTTTGTTTTCCTTGATCCAAGTTTAATAAAATCTTTGTTAAGATAAATTAAAGATAATTAAAACCAAACCCTTTACAGAGGCCAAAAAATAAAACAAACCTCAGAATTGAAAGAACATTAAGCATTAAATTAAAATGACATATTAAAAAAAAAAATCAAACATCATATAACGAATGTAATAGCATAAACTTCCTTTTTAATGACAAAGTATAAAATCAGGACAGAACCAGCAAAATGTCAACTCATACTAAAACTATAAAGTACATCCGCTTTCATCTTTATGCATCTGGCACTTTTCTTTTTTTTTGGAGTCAGGGTCTCACTGTGTAGCTCAGGCCAGCCTTGAACTCCCTGTGCAGCTCTGCCTCAGCCTCCTGAGTGCTGGGATCACAGGCATGTGCCTCCACAGCCAGCGTAATGTTTTAAAATAAGTACTGCTTTTTGTGAAATACAGAATCAGGCCTTACACAAAAAGAAGTTCCAGCCTTTGTCTTAAGGCTTCTGGGACACAAAGTGTGGGCCCTGGAACTTGTGCCCATCAGTCTCTGGGCCCTCTGGTCACACTGGACAACTTGACGGTGTGACCAAGGGAAGAGGGTGGCGGTCTGCATAGCCTTCGGGCAGCACTGCCTGCTCGTCCAAACCCTGACCCCAAGGCCTGGCTCGTTTCCCTGGCCGGGAACACTCAGTGCCTACTGTGACACACTGATCTCAGGACAGGGCTGGTTCCTGACCTCATGGCAGAGAATGACAGGACTCTGCCCCTATGTTCTTCTTCTCTTGGCCAATTTTAATCTGTTTCCTTTCCTGACAACAAATACATTATGAATGTAGCAGCTTTCAGTGACTCCTATGAGTCCTCCAAGGGAATTATCACACCAGAGCAGGATTCGGGGTGGGGATCCCCAACTTGCAAACAGTGTTTCCAAGTGAGGGCAGTCATACAGAGCCTGCAACTCTGAGAATGACTATCTCGTGCCATTGGCCAGACTCCTCCCGCTGTGTGAACAGAACGAGGACTGGGTCACAGCAGGTCTACTGCAGTCAGGCCTGCAGAGCCCAGGCTCACCTCATAGGTGATGGTGTTCAGGTTCTGCTGCCCTGCGCTGTGCTTCATCTTCCCGCTTTCTTTACGCTGCTCTTTCAGGTCAGTTAGTAACTGGAACACCTAGGAAGAGATACACAAAAGGTTTTTATGAGTAAATTTTTTGTTTTCCAGACAGACTCTGGCTATGTAATGCAAGTTGGCCTTAAACTCACTACAGTATGTAGCCCAGGCTGGCCTTGAACTTGGAGTGATCCTCCTGTCTCGGCCTCCTGAGTGTTGAAATTTACAAGGGTGCAGCACAACCACACTTGTTTTTTTAATGAGCAAATCTGAGAAATATACTTATTTCAAGGTCAGTGTGTTTGAAGGATAATTAGAAAAGTGAGATGTCTCCTTTCTGCCCAGAAACTCACCTCTAAGTCTTGCTTTACAGCAAATATGGGGGAGGGGAAGAGGGGGCCTGGGGATTGAACCCAATGCCTTCAGCCCCAGCCCTGTTTTTTTTCTTTTGTTTCTTTTGAGGCAGATCTCATTAAGTTACCAGGGCTGGCCTCAGACTTCAAATCCTGCCCCCACCTCCTGAGTCACTGGGGTTACCAATGTGCCATATATAGGCTGCATGTGACATTTTTAAAATGCTATTTATCTAAGCCAAATAATGCAAATGCATTAGTTTACTTAAAATATTTCAAGAGTTTCCTATCAATATACACTGTATCACCAATCTCTGATCTCAAAACCACACTGAGGACTTGAGAATAAATCTTCCTAAAATAAATGTATTTTTAAAGGGTTCTCATATGTAAATCTAGTATAATGTCTTTTTATAAAAGAAAAATTATGAGGTAAGGGTCATAAAAAATAAAGGAAGGCCTGGTGATTTAGCCTGGCGGCAGAATACTTGCCTAGCACCCACAAGGGCTGGGTTCAATCCCCAGCACTGTGGAAAAAATACAAATAAGTGGGGGAAACACTAGTGGTGGGGAGAGGTAAAGTTCCCTGTTAGGGAAAACACTTAGGTCTTAATGCTGGGGTAGATGTAGGTGAGAGCGCTGTCATGTTTCTGAGATTCTACCAGAGACTGGAAGGAAACAGAGGCTCACAGTTCATTCCTAGATAACACACCCCTTTCTCTGCTTGCTATTCCTTTAAGAAACAGTGACCGAAATCCAGTAATAGAGCACTTCCTAAGGGGACCGAACAGCGAAACCTGTAGCAAGTCCACGTTGCACAGGGAGGCTCCCAAAAGCCAAAGGTTTGGCAACAACCATGTCCGTCCTATCATAAACAGCAGCCATGCAGGCTAATGAAGATGATCAACCTAACTCACTTACATGCTTCACACAACGGAGACCCGGCCCTCCCCGAAGCCTTCGTGAGTTGAGACTCTGACATCCAGGAAACTGACATGAGTGCATGCACGGCTCTTTCTACACCATCAGAGGGTTCTGCTAGTGCCACACTGGGGCCACGCAAAGCAGGAGGTAGGTCAAAATATTGTCACACTTACTCTCTCACCAACCTCTTTCTCCTTCCTTCTTTTCCCCAGCAATCACATCCTCAAACCCTCAGTTATAAATCTGCTTAATTCCCAATTATCCATAATTGTGAACCAAACTCTCACTTTCAAAATAAGGATGTTAGTATCTTTGAGACTACTTGAGGATCAAAATGATAATATATTAGCCGGGCGTGGTGGCGCACGCCTTTAATCCCAGCACTCGGGAGGCTGAGGTAGGTGTAGCGTTGCGAGTTGGAGGCTGGCTTGGGCTACAACACAAGCGCAAGGCCAGCCTGAGCTACATAGTGCGACCCTGCCTCAAAAAACCAGGGCCGGGAGTTTGGCTCAGTGGCTCAAGCGCCTGTCTGGCAGGTGCGAGGTTGTGAGTTCAATCCCCCGTGCCGCACAAAAAAAAAAAAAAAAAAAGATAATATATTAAAACATTTTATGGGAAAAAGATGGCAATGAGAAAAAGTTATGAATATTATATTGGGAAACTTTTACAGACAGAAATGGTTCTAAAACAGGTGCTTCTATTCCACAAAGGGACCAAGTGACAATGCAGAATCTACAGGATGTAGGGAAGGGTGCCGACTATAAACTAAAGCCTACCCAGTTTCCCTGCACATAATTTATCAAGCTTAGAATATTCCCAGGTCCACCAGACAGTGCCTTCTGTCCTGCTTTAACGATCTTCACAATGGGCAAACCACCAGACAGGAAAAATAGTCCACTTGAAGCTATTTACCTCGTAGTTACTGAGCAGCGCAGAATTTGCATCTTTCCTGCAAAAGAAAAGCAAGCTCTCATCAGTCTGGGTTCCCATCCCTTTCTACACATTAAATGTCTATAACATCATTCCTCAGCCAAGACCCAGTGGCCTGGCTCAGAAACTCTGGAACTACAATGTAAAGCTAAGAAATGCCTGAAGTCCTACCCGGTTTAGTGGACAACTGCACGGCAGTCTTTTGTTTTTATGGCCGCAGCACAGCACATAGCTGTCACAGGTAAGTGACTGGAGGACTGCATTCATCCTGAATCTCCGTAGGAAGAAGTTAAGGGAAGTCAGATACCTGGGAATTAGTTACAGGAGGAACTTGGGGGCAAAACTGCAAGGGAGAGAGGGATCCAGTAAACAGTGTGGGTACCGGAAAGAACCATGCTGTTTCCTGCTAACCCTGGTCCTCTCCTGGGACCACTGACCTCCACCAGTCATGGTCATTCAAGTCCCAGGAACCCAAGTCTCGGGCTCAGTCAGTGGAAGCAGCTATGCATTAACACTGTCTCCCCACCAGGATGCCCAGCAGGGCTGAGACTGTCCAATACCCCACTGGAAATCTACAGCTGGCTTGCTGGGAGGAACCAACACGGATCTAGGCTTTTTCTCCCCACTCTGTCTACCAGTGACAACAGACACACCCTGAAGTAGGTATTTTTTTCTTCTTTTCTTGCTTATGTTTTTGTTTTGTTTTCTCCTGATTGTCGTTTACATGAGTGTGAACACTGTTTCTAGTTTTCTTGTTGTTTTTGTTCTGATTTTGTTTTTATTTTTCATGTCTCCCTTCTGTCTTCTTCACAAGTTTCCCAGTTTGTGTAATCTTCCTGTCTTACAGTCTTGCTTTTAATCTCTTCTTCTATTTCTCCATTCTCTCCCCATCCCTTTTAAATTTTCTCCCGAGGGTAAAATTGCCATATTGAGGGTTTATTCATAGTATACAATTTTCTGATTTCTTTTAGACTTTATTATACAACCATGAATCTAGCTCATTTGGTTAAAGGGGGCAAATTAATAGTTAGCAGCTTGTCATTTTCTAGACTGATGTTCTTGTTATTGCTGATTATACTATGTTAGCCAAGGTGACACAATTGATCTAGTCAGTTGGGAGAGTAAAAATTTCACTGAACGTATCCACAGCAGTATGAGTCAGTGTGAGCCAGAATATCAGATATAGAAGACAGGATTGTAGTTAGCGATCATGAAAAGAAAGATTTCTTAAAAATAGGAAGGGACCACAAAAAATCCAACAGCTGGTAGATGATGCAAAGAATAATATAAGATTGATTAGAGTCAACAAAAAAGCAGGAGATAGCACAAACATTAAAAACAAAACCAAAAAAAAAAAAAAAAAAAAAAAAAAAAAAAAAAAAAAAAAAAAAAAAAAAAAAAAAAAAAAAAAAAAAAAAAAAAAAAAAAAAAAAAAAAAAAAAAAAAAAAAGAAGAAGAAAAAAAAGAAAAACTGTTCACAAGCAATAACAGAAAACTTTCCAGGCAGGGAAAAAGAATTTTTCATGCAGAGAGCCGGGCCTGGTAGCGCACGCCTTTAATCCCAGCACTTGGGAGGCTGAGGTAGGAGGAGCGTTGTGAGTTCGAGGCCAGCCTGGGCTACAACGCGAGCTCAAGGCTGGCCTCAGCTACACAGTGCAACCCTGCCTCAAAAAACCAGGGCTGGGAGTTTGGCTCAGTGGCTTAAGCGCCTGCCCCGGCAGGCGCGAAGTCATGAGTTCAATCCCCAGTACCGCAAAAAAAAAAAAAAAAAAA
>RJWM01009521.1:0-67563 GCA_004363535.1 Dasyprocta punctata
TTTAGATTAAAAACAGATGGCATTTCAAATTTTAAAACAACAAAAATAACCTTATGATTTAAAAGTAGAGTTAAGAATCTTAAAAATGTTGTCTCAGAAGAGTTTCATAGGAAGCCCACCATAGAGAAGGAATTGGCTTTGTCCGATGGAGTAAATGTCAAAAAAATTTCACTAAAAAGAACAGACACTGTGTAAAACAGAAAGAGCTTAACAAACTAGGAATAGGAGGGAAGACCTACAATGGGAATAAATGACATTCACAAAAATTATCCATAGTATAATGTCATTCTTAAGGGTAAAAAAACTGAATGGTTCCTCATCTAAAAGCAGGATGAAGTCCACAATGTTCATTTGCAGCTGGGTTTGCTGGCATTTGCCTGGATTTCCAGCACTCTAGGAATTGGAGGCAGGAGAGTCTAAAGTTCAGGCCAGCCTCAACAACTTAATCCCTTGACCAGACCACACATCAAAATAAAAAATTTCAAAAAGGGCTGAGCTGTAGCTCAGTGGGAAAGTCTGGAGTTCAGTAAGCTTTCCTTCTAAAGGCAGGAACAAGACAAGGATATCCTGTATCACCACATCTGTTCAACACAGTGTTGGAAACAATAACAAGAACAATTACTCAAGAAAAAGAAGTAAAATCAAAATGTACAGGAAAAGAAGAAATCAAATTAGCATCATTTGCAGATGACATGAGCCTCTACATAGAAAATCCCACAGAAATTCACTAAAAGCCCCTTAAATTAATAACCAAAAGCAGTAATGTATCTGGATACAAACTGAACACACAGGAATTACTAGCATACCTGTACACTAGTAATAAACCCATTGAGGAAGAAGTTAGGGAAAAACACTATTCACAATAGCATCAAGAAATTAACCTAAAGAAGTGATATACTTCTACAATGAAAATTACAGTAGTCTGAAAAAGGAAATTGAAGATCGCACCAGAAAAAGGAAAGATATTCCCTGCCCATGGATAAGCAGAGCAAATATAGTCAAAATGGCCATACTTCCAAAATTTATATATAGATTTACTGTAACATAAATAAAATTTCAATAGTGTTCTTCACAGAAAAACTGAAGGAAACAATACAAAAATTCATATATAACCAGAACAGGCCTAGCATAGCAAAAGCAATTCTGGGTAACAAGAACAAAGCAAGAAGCATCATAGTTATAAGTTGTATTACAAAGCTAATGTGATAAAAACAGCATGGTCCTGACACAAACTGACGAAAGGATCAATAGAACAAAATAGAGGATGAAGAAGCAACACCAAAAACACTCAAAAGGGAATAAAAACACTCACCGAAGGAAAGACAAGCTCTTCAACAGATGATGATGGGAAAACTGGTTATTCATATGAAGAAAATGGAATCTGGACCTTATCTGTCACCATGTTCTGAACTAAAATCAAAATGGATCAAAGAACTGAACACTGCTAAACCAGAAACCTTACCTGCTGGAAGGCAAGATAAGAACAACTCTTGAATGTGAGCAAGGGCTTTCTGAACAGAGACCCAGTTACATGGGAAATAGCTCCAAGAATCAACAAATGGGGTTAAATTAGAAAGCTTCTGTACAGCAAAAGAAACAACCAACAGAGTGAAGAGACAGCCTGAAAAATTGGAAGAAAATTTGCCAGTGATTCCTCAGAGGACTTATATCTAGAATATATAAATAACTCAAAAAAATTAGACCTTCCAGAATAAAATACTCAATCAAAAAATGAATAGATGCTTCTCAGAAGTACCTATGACCAATAAATACATGAAGAAATGTTCAACAACACTGGCCATTAGAAAAACGCAAGTTCAAACAACGAGATTCCATCTTACTGGAGAGAGAATTACCATCATCAAGAACTCAAATAAAAGTGCTGGTGAGGCTCTGGGGCCTAAGGAACTCTTAAGGAACTCTTCTACACTGTTAGTGGAAGTGTAAATTGGTAAAACCACTGTGAAAATCAGCACAGATATTCCTCAAAACTTGGTCCAGCTATTTCCCTTCTAGGTATCTTTATGAAAGAGTTAAAGACATCACTTTACAGTGAGCCATGTTCATAGCAACACAGTTCATAATAACTAAATCTTAGAAGCACCTCATATATCCATCAGCAGATGAATAGGTAAAAAAAGTGGGGTGTTTGTACACAATGGAATACTATTCCATAGTAAAGAAGAATAAACTTGAGCCATTTGTAAAAAAAAATGGATGTATCATGAGACCATAATATTAAATGAAAGAAATCATACACTTAAGCTGAAATATCTCATGATTTCTCTTATATGATAACTCTAGAGTAAAACCAAAGTGAAAAATAAAAGATAAAAAGTAGGGAGCTCATTCTCAAAGGGGATACAAATCAGGAGACTGAAGGAGGGAAGAGATAAAGGGTGAAAAAAGGAATTGGGATGTGTTATGTACATGAACCAACTCCACACACTGAATGCAACCGTTATATATTCCATACATGTATTAAAAAACTAAAATTAAAAGGAGTAAGAAAAAAAAGAATTGCAAACAAACAAACAAAAAAACACAGTACGGTAGAGAGAGTTCATTGTTACCATTGTTATTTGACACTGGTCTAGTGTCTTTAGCCACAAAGAAAAGGAAGCAAGAGAAATGAAAGGCATCTAGATTGAAAATAAATAAATAAATGTATCTCCATTTGAAGAGGGTTTGATTTTATATACAGAAAATCCTCATGAATAGACACTCATAACCTCTTAGAACTAGTAAGCAAGTTAAGAATATAAGTTAATATACAGAAATATTTCTGTTCACTAGTATTGAATAATCTAAAAATGCAGTTAAGAATGAGAATTCATTACACTAGGAGGTAAGACAATGCTTTATAGAAAGCTCAAAACTCCTACTCTGAAAAACGCAAAGCAATCAAATTAGTTAAGAAAGATCTAAATAAATAGGAATGCATTATATATTTATGGATTCAAAATTGTCATATTGTTTAGACAGTGATATGCCCTAGTTAAAGATTCAATATAATATCTGAAAACATCCCAGCTGTTTTATTCTGATGAAATCAATAACATGATCCTGAAATTCACATGAAAATTCAAAGGACCAAGAATAGTCAAAATGATCTGTGACATGAAAATAAAAAGTACTATATTCATATTTTACAGTTTCAAACTTACCACAAAGATACATTACTCACAATACAGCTCTGGCATGAGGACTTCCAAATTGGTGGAATTTAAAGGTCCAGACAGAAAGCCTTTACATATAGTCAATCAATTCGTGAAAGGAATACCAAGAAAAGTCAATTAAAAATGACACTTTTTAACAAATGATGTTGGAACGACTGCATATTCATGTATAAAAATATACCATGCACAAAAATCAGCTTAAAATGGAACTTGGGCCTACATTTAGGAGCTAAAAATACAACAAAACTCTTAGGAGAAAGCATAGGAGTAAATCCTTAGGAAACGGTTTCATGGTTAGGGTACCAAAAGCAAAATCAACAAAATAAAAGTTAATGAATTGGATTTTACTAAAATTAAAATATTTAATGCTGAAAAACAATGTCATCAAGAAAGCATATGCAACCCATAAAATTAGAAAATATATTTTCAAGCTATATCTGACAAGGGATTTGTATCCAAGATATAACAAAAATTTTTATAACTAAACTATTAAATGATAATTTAAAAATCGGCAAAAGATTTGAATAGACATTTCTCCAAAGAATTTACACAATTAACCATTAGAGAATGCGAATCAAGACTATAAGGTACTAAACGACATCCATTAGGATGGCTATAATTAGAAAGACAAATAATAGTAAGTGTTGAAGAAGTTACCAAGAAATAGCAACCATCATATAATGCGGATGGCATGTGAAACATACAGCCACTATGGAAAACATTTCGACAATTCCTCAGAGTGTCAAACATGGAGTTACCATATGATTCAATAATTCTATTCTTTGGTATATGATTAAGAATACACTTCTATTCAAAAGTTTACAAAATATTAGTAATCACATTATTTGTAGTGACCAAAAGGTAAAAATAACCCAAATGTGTATTGACATAATTGGATAAACAAATGTGGCCCATCAGTCTAAAGGAATTTTTTTGGTAATAAAAACATTGAAATACTGATACATGTCATTGTGTAAACAATATATGAAGCAACAAAAACCACACACAGAAGATCACATGCTGTATAATTCCATTTATATAAAATGTCCATAAAAGGTAAATTTCTAGATATGGAAAGAAGATCATTGGTTGGTTAGGAATAGGAGACTTTAGGGGAAGGAATAGGTGGTCAGTGCTAAAGGATATAGGGCTTCTATTTGCAGTAATCAAAGTTTTTTTTTATTAGGTTGTGCAAAATTTGAATATATAAAAACACAATTTTCTACTTTAATTAATAAATTTTATGGTATGTGAGCCATATCTTAATGAAACTTTCATTTTTCAAAAATAAGAAACTGAAGATATCAGGTTGTGAAAGAGTAAAGGCTCAAAAACTAACACAGATTGGAGGAGACTGAAGGGAAGTTACTCAGTGTAATGTAGCATCCTGGCCTGGATTTGGAATTTTAGGACATTAATGGGAAAACTGAGGAATCTAAATAAGGATCTCTAGGTTATGTTTAAAAAAATGAAAGAGGACCCTGACCTCTTGAACTACTTCAGACAAGAACCAGGCATTTCTTATAAAATAGGGAGGAATTAAACAGAGGGCAGAACCTAGAGTAACTGTGTAATATTCCTCCGAGGTGAGCCAGGGCCCTGATCAAAGGACTGGCAAGGATTTCACATTTGCTCTAAATTTGTCCTTGCTAGGCCCTCCAATCGATTCCACATTAGGAATGGGTGATCCATTGTGATTTTCCTGTGCTTGACACAACATTTATGATACGTATGTAGGGTGGGGTTAACTCACGTCTTTAGCTTCTGGGTGTCTGTGTGGAGAAGACCTCGACTAAAGCCTTTGTACTTGAAGATCATGCCTGAAGAGCCTCTCTATTCCTAGGTCTGACTCAGAAACTGAGATCCTGGACCTTGAACCTGGAAATGACACTGAAATGAGATAAGACTTTGGAAACTCTGAGAGGAGGGTTATTTCCCATGTGGAAGGGAGAAGAACTAAGCCAGATGTCAGCATTTTTAAAAACTTAAATAGCTGCCTTCTATACTTCTATATCCATCTGGAACTTAGCCAGTCCCCATAGGGATGGATCCTGTTTTCCCCACCTCCTGAGTCTGTGCACACTTGGGACAGCTCTGATGAAAGGAGTGCGGTAGAAGTGATGAATGTGCTAGCGCATCTGCCTGTCTTTCCTTCTCTTCATTCTTCACCCCGGGAATCCAGGCACCATGTTGCATGAAGGCTGCATGCAGAGCCCATGTGTACTGCCCCTCCCCAAATCCAGCATCCACTGCCAGGTGTTTGATGGAGGGAGGGCTGATTCCAGGGACCAGCCTCCGAGCTGCCTCTGAGCATGCTGTGCAGAGCAGCAATGTACTGTCTGTGCCAAGCCTGGCCTCCAATAAGTGATATTTTATTTGATAATGACAATGAATAACTTCCCTTCAGTAAAGTAAATGATGTCATTGCTCTAAGCCATCAATATTGGCAAGTTGTTTGTATACTGCAACGCTGGGATGTTATACCTTGATACTCAGAACAATCCCTCTGATAAGTATTTCTCTACCTAGCATATGGCACTAAACACTTTTTGAAAAAATTTAATTGCAACTTCCATGCAAAAATATATATATTTAAATTTTCCATGAATATAATGAGCTCTGGCAATTTTATATATCTCTATAACCACATCTTAGAAGTAGAACTAGAACATTTCTAATGCCATAGAAAATTTCCACTTACTTTCTTGGTGGTGAGCTACAGCCAGCTCTTAATGGCTCCTGAGAGTCAATGGCACACGCCCACTTGTAACTCCTCATGTAGGAGTCATTATGTTTGGGGCAAGAAATATGAAATGAGAAGTAGTCATGGTAAGACAATCAGCCAGTGATATAAATCAGGACTTTTATCATCTTCACCTATAGCAAACACTTCTTCTCCTGCTCCTATCCATCCAATTTCTCCATTCTCCAGAAGCCAGTATTTTTTCCCTTTCCCTCAGTTACAGTTAGTTTCACTTATTCCGAGATTACTTATAATGGGCTCATACAGTGTATGATATTCTGTGTCTGCTTTCTTTCACTTAAAATAATGTTTGGAACTTGAACCACCTTGTTGCATATGTCAGTATTCATTCCTTTTGAGTTGATGAATGAATTGTTCATTGTATGAATGCACAGCAATTTCATTATCTTTTATTAATTCAAATTTGAGTTGCTTTCAATATTGAACTACCATGGTCAAGGGCTTTACAATGTTATACCAGTCTTCCTGTGGACACATTGTCTGTTCTGTTGAGTAAATCTCCAGGAGTGGGTTGCTGCTTTGTAACACAGATGGATGTTTAACATTACAAGGAAGAAAGAAACTGTTAATCAATGTGGTTGTAACATTTTATTCTGCCCTGAGCAATGTCCGAAGAGTTTTGTTTTGGAAGCAAGTGTCCCACACACTTCCCCAAGTTGGGTTTCATTGACATTTTGTATTTTAAACGTGCTAGTGGGCCATGGTGTACCATTCTAGTTTCATTTTGTTCATCCCTGATAATTAAAGATATTGAGCCCCTTTTCATAGGATTGATGTGGTCAACACTTGTCATGTGTTGTTTTAAATACTTTGACTACCATTGATTGGTTTTTTTTTATTCATTTGTAATAGATTATGGATTATCATACATTCTTTATATAAGTACCTTGTCTTATCTGTCCATCTAGCCATCTATTCATCCACCCTCCCTCCTTCCACCCATCCTCTGCCTATCAATATTCTTTCTAATCTATGACTTACCCGCTTCTTTTTTTTTTTTTTTTGGCTCCCCCTAGGTCACAAGGATATTCTTTTTCTTTTCTTCTGGAAGTTTACAGTTCTAGCTAATTTTAGAATTTATCATTCATTTTAGATTAATGCTAATGTTCAAGGCAAATGAAATGAAGATTGAGGATTTTTTTATTCATACTTTTATCCAGATATTATAGCACTATTTAAAATTAACTTTGACTTATGAATATGAACACTATCCCTTCCTCCATTTAGTTGACATGGTAATTGGGTTGAAAATCAAATGACTGATCGTAAGTGGACCTGTTTTGGATCATTGTAATTTGTTCTATTGATTCATTTATCTGTTTTTGTAGCACTATACTCCACATGCTTATTGAAACTTTATAGATAATCTTGAAGTCAGGTAGTGTGAGTCGTATAGGTTTCTTCTTATTGTTCATGATTGCTTTGGCTCTTCTAGATAGCTTTATATTTTCATATAAATCATAAAAACAGCTTGTGAGCTTCTTCAGAAAAGCCTTTTGATTTTTATTCAGAGTCCATTAGATGTATAGTTAAATATGAGGAGAATACTGCACAATATTGAGTCTGTCAAATATTATATATCTTTCAATTTATTTCTATCTTTAAATTTTTCTCAGCAATGTTTTTAATTTTCAGTGAAGATTTATTTATATATATTTCCACATGAATTGTTTGATTTATTTTTTAGTTTATGATTTTCTTAGGCTATTGTAAAATGTATGGTCTTGTGTCCTTTCAGATTGTGAGAAGAAAAGTTTAGTATTTTACCACCAAGAATGATGTTAGACATATGTGTTTTCCAGACATGCTTTAACTGACTGAGAAAATTCTTTTCTATTCCTAGGTTATTTAAGTTTCCATTGTAAGTGCAGACTGAATTGTGCCAAATGTTTTTTTCTGCAACTACTGAGATGTATGATTTTTATTGTCTGTTACTTGAATATTGTGTGTTACATTGATTTTTCTATTACATTAGTTTATAAGCCCCACTTGATCAGAAGTAATTGTCTTTTTATTTACTTGTAGGTGATATTCACTAGTATTTTTAGAGATTTTTTTTTATTTTTTGGCTCATCGGATTGGAACTGTTCCCTCTCTGTTTTGTGATTTTATATAATACTGACATTATTTCTTTTTTAAATGATTGAATTTCCTCAACATTTTTAATATAAACTCAACTTTTTAAAAATAATTGCAATGCTTCTTAAATTATTCATTTTTTCAACTTGATGTTTCCATAGGACTTGTACATTTCATTTGTTATTGAATTTAGTAGCATAAAATTGCACCTATTATCACATTATTTTACTAACTGTTTAGGCTTGCTAGTGATATCTTCCTAATACTTGTATTTTGTGTTTGGTTCCTTTCATTTTTCATAAGTCTTTCAGAGTGTATCTTTTGTTTGTTTGAGATACAGGCTGGCTATATAGTTGAGGTAGGCCTTGAAATCAGAAATTTTCAAGTTTTTAATCTCTCAATTGGACAAACTACTTGGATATCTTGACTTTATTTGTCTTTAGAATTTCATGTAAAAGGAATCATGTAGTAAGTATTCTTTCTATTTTTCACAAAGTATGTTAATGATTAGATTCATCGTGCTGTTTCCTTTTTCTCTCTCAGTAGTATTTCAGTGTATGGGTGTGCCACAGGTGAAGGACAGCTGCGTTGTTTCTAGTTAGTGTCTATTATGAATATAGTCACTGTGAAAACCAGATAGAAATTTTTGTGTAGACACATTTTTATTTCCTTGTGTGTACATCTAAGAATAGAATTGTTGAGTTTTATGGTTTTATACATAGGCTTCAAGAAACTGATATTTCCACAAGTAATTATGTATTCTAGTACACATATTCTAGCAAGTATTGTTTAACCTTTAAAGAAACTATATTCAAGTGACTGTATTATTTAATAACTCATCAAAAGTAAACCAAATTTCTATTTACTCCACATTCACACCAAAATTGGTAAGATCAATCCTTTAATTTACACATTCTAAAAAGAACAGAGACATCTCATTTTCAATTTCATGTCCCATAACAACTAACAATGCTGAACATTTTTGCCATTTGCATTTGTCATTTGTATAACTTTTTTGAGAAAATGTCTGTTCAAATTTTTTGCCTGTTCTTCAGTTACATTTCATCGTTATGTGTTTTAATTTTCTAATTACTGAGTTGGAAGAGTTCTTAATATGTTCTAGAACTAGGTATTATTCCTGATTCAGATACATATTTTAAAATATTTTCTCCCAGATTTGAAATTTGCCTTTTAAGTTTAGGAGCATTGACTTTAAGAGCAATATGTACAATTTTGATGAATTCTAGTGTATTGAAATTTTCTTTAATATTCATGCTTCTTGAGTCTTACTTGAAAAATACTTGCCACAAAATTACTAAGATTTTTCTCCTGATATCTTTTAGCAGGTTGTATTTTTAGCTCTCACATTCAATTGATCAGCTGAAGTTCTTTATTGTATATTATGGTAGATAAGATTGAAGTTCCTCTGGGTATGGCTATCTAGTTGCTTCAGCACCATATTTTGGAGAAAGTGTGTTTTCCCCACTGAATTGTTTTGGCATCTTTATTGAGAATCACTGGACTACAGATGTATGAATTAATTATTTGATTCTCTACTCCACTGACAAATATATTTGTTCTGTTGATGACTGTATCACATTTTTGCCAAACCACAAAATCAATTACTATAGCTTTAAATAAGCATTAATATCACATTTTCCTAATTATTTTAAAGCTATTTTTATCATTTAAAATTACCTTGCTAATCTAGTTTATTACTTTTCCAACCTAGATAGTTTTTTTATTTCTAGAGCAAAAAAATATCTGCTGCTGATTTTGACTGGAATTGCCTGGAATCTATACATTTATTTGGAGGAACTAATATCTCTAACATATTTACTCTTTTAATCTATGAATTTAACATACTGATTTATTTAATCTTTAATTTCTTTCAATGGTGTTTTATGGTTTTCAGGGTAATAAGTATTACATGTCTGCTTGCATATTTACCTAAGTATTTTTGTATTTTGATTTACTATTCCCCAGGCTTGTTAAAGTCATTTTTTGGTTCTGGTAGTTTTTTTATTTTGTTTGTCCCATAGAATTTTCTACACTGATGAACGTTGGCTAAAGTAATGATAGTTTCTTCATTTTTGATCTGAAAGTCTTTTATTTCCTTTAATTTCATGGACATGTGCTTTAGTATAATGTTGAAAAGTCTTGATGAATATGACTCTCTCTTTCTTTTTCCTACTGTGAAAGGAAGCATTTAATCTTCTATGATGATATACGAGGTTAGCTATTGGTTTTTTTCATAAATGCCTTTTATTATGTTGAGAAATTTCTTTTCTTTTCCTAATTTCCTGAATGTTTTTATCAGGAAGGGATGATAGATTTGTCAAATTCTTTAGTTCTTCAGTATAGAGGTGATCATTTTTTATTTTGTAAAGATGATGAATTATATTAACTGATTTTTACCATTCAATGAACATTGGATTCAAAAGATAAAGTTTACCTGGCAAGGGTTTATTATCCTTTTAAATATTGTGCAGCTGCTCCTCAACTAGTGATGAGGCTATGTTCTGACAAATTCATCATACTTTGGAGATATTGTCAAATATACACTTAGTACACTAAACACTAAAGCCAAAGTTTAGTGCCACAGTGCCCTATGGAGAATCAGCTGTTCACCCTCATGACTGGGTGCCACCTGGGAAACCTTGCTCAGCATCACAAGAGAACTGCATCGCTAGCCTGAGGAAAGATCAAAATCCAACATTTTGAGCAGAATTTCTTTCTATATGTGTCTTGCCTTTGCACCTAAATCTTAAAGTAAAAAAAAAAAAAATCTAAGTTAAGCCATATTAATTTGGTGACAATTTCTACTTTTTTTATTCTGATTTTTATGTCCGTGTGCACTGGTTTAGTGTTTCTTTCTCCTTAAATCTTTGAAAAAATTCCCTGGTGAATCTGCCTGACCCTGCAGTTTTCCTGGTGGGAAGGTTTTTAACGATCTATTGAGTGTCTTTAATACAAGGCCATTTTGGTCACTTAATTTCTCTTGAAAGTTATTCCCCTTTGTCTTCAGGGGATCTATTCCAAGACCCCCAGTGGGTGCTTCGTATCACAGAGCTACCTAACTCTGTGTGTGTGTGTGTGTGTGTGTGTGTGTGCACGCGCACACACACACACACGTGTGTATTATAATACACATGACAATGATGAAGTTTAATGTATAAATCAGGCTCAGTAAGACAACAATGACTAATAACAAAATGAAGCAATTATCTTCCTTCTCCCTTCCCTGCCCCTCTCCCTCTCTCTCTCTCTCTCTCTCTTTCTCCCTGTCTCTCTCTCTCTCAGTCCCTCCTGTTGCAGTGAGAGATTTGTTGAACAAAGGGATGATGTGGAGGAACAGAGCATGGTGACAGAAGACTTTATCACACTAATTAAAACAGCAATTTAAAATTTATAAATTTTTTATTTCTAAATTTTCCATTAATATTTTCTGACTGTGTTTGGATGTAGGTAACTGAACCTTCAGAAAACCAAACCGTGAATAAGTGGGGACTACAACTTATTCATTTTAAATTGTCAGACTTATTGACATAAAATTCTTTGTAATATTCCTTTGTTACCAGTTTCCATTATAGAATCTGTAGTGATGTTCTGTCTCTTCTGTAGGTAATCTCCCCTTCTCCTCCCTAATCAATCTAGTGAGAGGTTTACTGTTCTTATTGATCCCTTCAAAGTGACAGTTTTGATTTTTTTTTCTATTTTTAATTTCATAGATCTCTGCTCCTTATGGTTTGCTTGCTTCTGTTTACATTGGATTTGTTTTGTTGCGCTTTTCATAGTTTCTTGATGAGGGAACTTCAGAAGTTCTAAATATCAAATGTAAACACCTAGTATTGTTTTCTCTTTCATCACAACTTTAGCAGCATCTAAAATTGTTATATAGTTATGTCTAACTTATATCACTTTCTCTTAAATGCAGATTTTTGTGGTAACAACTAATTTTAGATTTTTATAGGTGAAAACTTCAGATTTTTCCTTCTTATTTATAAAATATTTATTTTTTGCAGAGATTCCTGTTGGCAATATTTTCTTTCAGTGCTCCAAAGATATGGTCCTGCTGCCTCCTCTCCTGACTGTAACTGATAGGATTAGTCATTTCATTCTCCTGTAGTTCTTCAAGGCACATGTGTCATACCTATGTTCTCTTTATCACTGGTGCTTCACTATTAGAGTAAGTTTCTTCATGATTCTTGTGCTCATGCACTGTTAGAATTCTTGGGTTTTAGGGTTTATATTTTTTCATCAAATTTGGAAAAATTTTGGCCATTATTTCTTCAAATATTGTTTCTGAAACCCTTTCCTATTCTTAGGCTATTCCAATTAGATATAGAGGCCACTTAATATTGTACCTTGGATTGCTCATACTCTGTTCTCCCTATTTTAAATGTTTTTTTTAGATTACATTTGCTTTTGAATGATATCTATTGGTATGACTTTAGGTTTATCAATCTTTTATTCTGCATTGTGTAATTCACTATTAATCCCAAACAGTGTATTCTGCATTTCTGACATTTCATTTTTAACTTCTGAAATTTATTTGCTTATTTTTATATCCTCCTTTTTGCCATTTAATGTGATTAATACTTTAGTGCTTCCTTGAATATGTAAACTGTATTATAAAAACTATTTTAATGTCATTGCTTATTGATTTCATCACTTGTATCACTTTTGTCTTTCTATTTATTGGTTTTTCTCTTCACTACGAATCACATTTTTATATGTCTTAGTTTTAAAATTTGCTTTTTAATTGTAATGTTTTACCTTTTTGAATACATTACTGAATTTTTACAGACATTTTTAAGCTTTTTATTTTCAGTTATCAGTTGATTAACTCCAGGTCCGTTTGTAAGTCTGTTAGGCAATAGCAGAGCGATATTTCAGACAGCAAACCTCAAGCTTCTTGGCAGCAGGGACTGGTTCCGTGAAAGACAATTTTTTCCATGGATGGGCTGTGGTTTTGGAATTGATTCTCCTAAGGAGCATATAGCCCAGATTCTTCACACATGCATTTTGTGGTAGGGTTTATATTCCTGTGAGAATCTAGTGCTGCTGCTGCTCTGACAGGGCAGAGGTCAGGCAGTGGTGATGCCTACAACAGGGACTGTCTGTAAATACATACAGATGAAGCATTGCTTGCTGGCTTGCCATTCTCCTCCTGCTGTTGGACTGGTTCCTAATCATCCACAGACCAGTATTTTCGTATGCCCTGGGTTTGGAGGATCCCTGCTGTAAGGTTAATTTTGTCGCACTACTAAGGTGGTCCCCTCCTGCATTTTCTATCAGCACCACACACCTCCTGAGGTCTTTCCTGTCTGGACAGCAGTGACACCAATGGGCCTGGCTCTTTGTGAATTACATGGATGGGTGCCTCTGACTTTCTGGCTGACCCAAGCCTGCTTCTCTGAAAATCCTTGACAATGTACTCAGTTTTTTCACACATGTGTGCCAACCATTATTTAACTGACACTTAGAGAACCTTGGCAGATTCATGTGGTAGCTGTTATTATGCTTATCTCTCTGATGAAATTCTCCTCTAAGTATATGTCTGACTTCTCTTGTAGGTAACCAATTTCTGTCTTAGACCATTAGTATATTTGTCATATGAATTTTAAGATACTTTCTGTAATTTCAATATCTGTATAACTTCACTATCTTTATATCTGCTTTTATTGACTGTCCCTCTCTTGAATCAAGAGTTTTACTTTCTTTCCTCTTAACCAGTTTTTGGCAGTGCTGGAGATCAAATCCAGAGCTTTGCATACACTAGACAATCACTCTATTGCTGAGCTACACTCTAGCTCTCATTTTTTGTTATGGCTTCAATTTAAAATGTCCCCTAATATCTCACACACCTTCATGAGCATGACTTTTGAAAGTTGATTACATTATTTGGGGCTTACAGTTGACTTGCTATTAGGAGGTAAGGTATGGTTAGAAGTGGTGGGTCACTGAGGGTTGACATGGAAGCATGTATCCCCTCCCCAGATCCTCCTTTGACATTTCTCTGCTTCCTTGCCTCTATGCCATTCATGAGCAGCTTTCCTCTGCTGCTCACCTCTGCCATATCATTCTGCCTTGGAACTTGCTGATCATGGGCTGAAATGTGAGCCAAAATAAACCTCTCCATCCTGAAATTGCGAGTGTCAGGTATCCTATCGTAACAAAGAGAAAGTGATTAAAGCATTCTCTTTCCACTTCATGAAGTTTTTAAAGTTGCATGTGTGATTTATAAATAAAAGAACATTAAAGACTGAAATAATATAAATTCCCATATTAGGTAGATTGTTTTTTGTCAGACTGTGGTTTGTGGAAACTAAGTTAATTTAATTTCTGGTTGATCTGTCTATGCACAATTCAGGTTCAGATTACCATTTTCTTCAAATTCTTTTAGGGCAGATTCAGAATTTTTCTTTCCCCAAGGGTTAAACTCTGTCCCTTAGGAATCTTACTCTAACATTTCAGGCTGTGCAGTTAATGGCTGGTTTTTGGAAAGATGCAGAATCTTTTTACGGGAAAGTGCTTCACTTTCTTGAGTCACTAAGGAGTTCTGTCTGCTCTTTTGTCCTGCCCTCAAGTCTCTACACCTTGGAAGATCCTTTTCTCTCAGTTGCCATGATGTTAGTCTCTGGAGAGCAGCTGTCTTACACACTGTCTAGCGTCAGAATGTGTTGGTGAGATTTGTCTTGGATCACATAGCAATGTTTTAAAACTTGTACTAGTATTTCTAGGGATGACATTTATACCTGAAAGAAACCTCCCTGTCAGGTTTCCTGTTGTATTTTTAGTCCCTGAATATTTCCCCTTATCCTCAATGAAGACTCCAAGTTAATAGATAAGTTGGTTAGTCTTCTCCCATTTCTTGTTGATTTTTCCTCGTTCTGATTTTCTGCCAGAAATGAGAGCAATGATGGGTTTCTTCTTTCTTAGGAATTGCTTAGTACTTTCTGCAATGTAGTTTCTTCATATTCATCTTTCTCTGATGGACTTGAAAAAATATGGCCTATCTGGCTTATTCTCATAAGTCTCCTGACTCCTTTCACCAGGGATGAGATATATTGTGAGATTCTGTTTCTAGGGAAAGCTCATCACTTTCTGGAGGTTTGCTTGAATTTTCAGATGTATAGTGTGCTGAAACACACATACACACAAACACAAACTATGCTTTTGTTGCATATTTGGCTTGTTCTCTTTATTAAGGTGGCTGACAGTCTCTTGGAATGCACACTATCCAGAAATTGTATCATTTGTCTTCTAAATATCTAAATATATGATTTTCTTACTTCAAACTAAATACTTCTTGAAGGCAAATTATATAAATTTTAATATTTTAAATTCCCTCAAGGCCTAGCAGTTACAGTACTTGATACATAATTGCAATCATTAATTGTGATATGTCAACTTGATTTGAGTAAGAATCACTTAGAGATTAGTAAAGCACAGTTCTGTATGTGTCTGTGAATGACTGACATGCAGGCCAGCAAACTGAGGGGGTAAGCCCCACCTCACATGTGAGTGTCCAACCAATAATCTTGTAACCTATGTATAAAAAAAAAAGGAAAGAAGAAATTGTTTCTATTTCTGAAGAACTCCAATCCTTACCATTGTCTTTGGAAATGGTCTCTGCTTCTTTGGCCTTTGAACATAGATTTTCACTAGGCACATTCCAGTGAGCTTTCAGGTCTTTGACCTGGGGCTGATACTGCATCCTTGATTTCTCTTTTTCTTTGGTTATGAGGTTCATGGGTTGGGCAGCCACCAGATCCTTCATCCTTCCGGTATGCAGACAGCCACTATGGGCTCTTCTATCCTGTTCTTTTAAGCCTGCCTAATAAATCCCCTTCCATAATTATACATACATTCCTTATAGACTTTGTTTGCCTAGATAACCATAATACATTGTTTAAAATTAATATCTTATATATTATTTAGTTTTATCAGCTCATTTGTATCCAAGTAAACTTTGAACAGAAAATCTGAAATCATTTGCCAAGGTTATTATATGAGCTATCAAACAGGTTATAGATCTACTGGCATCCAGTACTTTTTTCTACTATTTCATACTTGACTTTTAATGATATGTTCCATGTGTTATGTATCTCCAAGAAGCAATATCATCATGATTATTTTTATCTTTTTATGGGTTATACTCTTTTTTAAATGATCATTTGGGTTCCAAGTACAGTATACTACAAACTTGTATTAAACAAGAGTATGGTTTGGCATAAAACAGACACATAGACCAATGAAACAGAACTGAGTACTTACATACAACTGATTCTTAGCCACAGTGCAAAGATCATATACTGGAGAAGCAGCAGGTCAGGGCAATAGGACAGCATCTTGGTTGGCTGGCAGCAGTGAGCAGTGGGGGAAAGAGGGCTAGCCCAGGAAGCAGTAGATGAGCAGGCTGGTAGGAGCACTGGGCCATCAGGATCCTGAGAGTGGATAGTTCAGGGTAGGGTCAGGAAGTGTGGGGGAACCAGGACCTCTCCTCTAGAACATGTTCCAAGGTTGACTCAGTGCGTAGTGTGGAAACAGGTTCAGCTTCTGGGTTTTTCTCAGCTTACTTCAACAATTACCATCCATGTGCCATGTGGGGCTTGCTGAAGATCCACCTGGCATGCTCCACCCATTCAGGGAGCCTTTGAGTGCCACTTGGGACATGGTATTGCCTATGCAAATACCCCAACTCACCTGGGGAAACTTCTTCCAGTACAGACAGCCATCCTAAACTCAGGAAACAACTGAAACTTTGTCTTTGGCTGCCCCAGGGGAATACAGGAAATTGACAAATGGAAAAAGCAAAATGTAGTCTCAAATCTCCAACCCAGTCCACACAAGCCTAGGAGACATGGACATAGAATAAAGTGTAAGTCACACAACTGAAACTTCTGAAATGATAGCAACTGAAATAAAGAAATAACTCCATGAATCTGTAAAGGAAATCAGATCAGAAATAATCTCCCAGGCAAAACAAGAAATGATAAAAGTAATGAAAGAAATGCTGAACAAATCTAAAGAAGACATAGTTAAAAAAATAGAGGAGCACTGCAAAAGGATGGAAACCTTGAATGAACAATAGAAGACAGAATTATAATGCATGAAACAGATTCAAAGAGATATCCAGGAAATCAAAAATTCTATCAAAGTTTGGAAAAATTGCCTGAATGAATGTGAAGATAGACTTTCAGACCTCAAAGACAAGATTGCAGCTAGTGAACAGGAAAGGAAAGATCTTTTAAAAATAGTAAGGAATCACAAAATAACAATTCAACAGTTGCAAGATGATACATAGAAAGACAATATAAATTGATAGGTGTAACTGAAAAAGGTGACAACACAATGATACAAAAAGACTATTTACCACAGTAATAGTAGAAAATTTCCCAAATGTGGGAAAAGAATCTGACATATAGATAAGTGAAGCATATAGAACTCTAATTAGCCATAACCAAAATAAATCTACATTCCAGAAATTTAACATAAGAACAGAATATTAAAAGCTGTTAGGGAAAAGAAACAAACCACCTATAAAGAAAAGACCATCAGAATCACAGCAAACTTCTCAATGCAAGCAATCAATTCAAGAAGAGCATGGAGTGAAGTATTTCAAATCATAAAGGAAAACAACTCTCAACCCAGATAGATGTACCCTACAAAATTATCTTTCAAAATTGCTGGAGAAATAAGAATTCCATGACAAAGAACAGCTGAAGAACTTCATGACCACCAAAAAAACCCAACAAAGAATATTAAAAGATATTCTAGATAGATGCAAAAATAACTACAACTTCAAGAACACCAACAGGAAAAAAAACTACCAAGCAGGCCAAGCAATGAAACAGAGGGAAAAGGTAAAGAACCAACAACAGAAAGATAACGTGGTAAAAATAGCCAATATATCTCACTTATAAGCATTAATGTAAATAGCCTCAACTCACCAATTAAAAGAAACAGACTGACAGAATGGATCAAGAAACAACATCCAACCATATGCTGTATACAAGAAGCCTATCTAAACCAAAAGGAAATTCATAGACTGAAAGTCAAAGGATGGAAAACAATTCTTCATACAACAGGACCACCCTTCCCCAAAAGCAGGTATAACTATTCTGCTTTTAGATAATGTGAACTTCAAACCAAGAATGATCAAAAGAGATAAGGAAGGTCACTACATTCTGGTTAGGGAAAAATTTCAAGAGGAAGAGATAACAATCTTAAATATATATTCAGCAAAAATGGGAGCACCCAACTATATAAAACAAATATTAATAGAAATGAAAAAACAAATAAATAATAGCACAATTATAATGGGAGACCTTAACAGCCACTGACACAAAGAGACAGATCAACTAGACCAAAAATCAGCTAAGAAATAACAGAACAGAATCAAATTTATGGAAAAATGGACACAGTAGATGTGTACAGAGTGTTCCACCCAACAACAGAATATACATTCTTCAAAGCTTCACATAGGATATCCTCTAAAATAGGCCATATACTAGTCCATAGAAAATGCTTAAGAAATGAATTATCCCATGCATATTATCTGATCATAGTGCAGTTAAACTGGAAATTAATGACAAAAGAAACTGTAAAAACTCCATAAATGCATGGAAATTAAATAATACCCTCCTGAACCATCTAGGGGTCACAAAGGAAATTAAAGAAGAAATTAAACAGTATCTACAAGCAAATGAAAATGAAAATGCATGTTACCAGAACCTGGGGGATACAATGAAGGCAGTTCTCAGATAGAAATTTATTGCAGTGAATTTGAATTCCCACCTCAGGAAACCAGATTGAACATAAATATATAACCTGATGCTACACCTCAAACATCTAGATACGTCAAACCCAAAGCCAAAGGAAGGGAGGAAATTCTAAAGATCAGAGCAGAAATTAACGCAATTGAGACTAAGAAAAGAATATAAAGAATTAACAAATCGAAGGGTTGGTGCCTTGAAAGAATAAAAAAATTGATAAACCCCTACCCAACCTTATTTTAAAAAGGAAAGAAAAAACTCAAATTCATGCAATAAGGAATGAAAAGTGCAAAATCACTACAGTCTCTGTGGAAATACAGAAGATCATCAATACCTACTTCAAAAACCTTTACTCTCATAGTTTCGATAATGCAGAAGAAATGGACAGATTCCTAGAAACATATGAATTACCAAAGCAGGATCAAGAAGATGTAAAACTGCTGAATAACCCAGTTTCAGTTAATGAAATTGCAAATGTAATTAGAACCTTACCAGCAAAGAAAACCCCAGGCCCTGATGGACTCACAGCTGAATTCTACAAGAAATTCAAGGAAGGCTTATTGCCAACACTCCCCAAACTCTTCAATGAAATTGAAAGGGAAGCAATTCTCCTTAACTCATTCCTACAAGCAAGTATTTCCCTAATACCAAAATCAGAGAAAGAGCCAACCAAAAAAGAGAACTACAGGCCAACCTCCCTAATAAACACAGATGCAAAAATCCTCAATAAAATACTGGCAAACAGAATGCAGTGGGAACCAAGTGGGATTCATCCCACAAATGCAGGGATATTTCAACATATACAAATCAATAAACGTAATACACTGTATCAATAGAGATAAAGACAAAAAGCACATGATCCTCTCAAGAAATGCAAAAAAAAAAAAAGCTTCTGATAAAGTCCAACACTCATTCATGGTAAAAACCCTAGATAAAATTGGAATAGATGGTCTCTACCTCAATCTGGTAATAGCCATTTATGACAAACCAACAGCCAGCGTCATATCAAATGGTCAAAACCTGAAAGCTTCAACTCTAAAATCAGGAACAAGACAAGTCTGTCCAATATCACCACTTCTATTCAATATAGATCTGGAAACATTAACCAGAGCAATTAGATAAGAGAGAGAAATAAAAGGAATTAGGATAGGAAAGGAAGAAGTTAAATTATCATTATTTGGAGATGACATGATACTCTAGATAGAAGACCCCCAAAACTCCATTGAAAGACTTCTAGATGCAAAAACCAAATTCAGTAATGTAGCTAGATACAAAGTTAACACTCAAAAATCAATAGCATTCCTGTACACAAACAGCAAACTCACTGAGAGAAAAATAAAAGAAACCACACCCTTCACTATAGCATCCAAAAAAAATGAACTACTTAGAAATCAACCTAACGAATGAAGTAAATGATCTATATAGTGAAAATTACAGTACTCTGAAAAAAGAAATTGAAGATTTCAGAAAATGGAAAGACATTCCTTGTTCATGGATATGAAGAACAAACATTGTGAAAATGGCCATCCTCCCTAAATTGTTATACAGATTTAATGCAGTTCCAATCAAAATACCTTTAGCATACTTCACAGATCTAGAGAAATCATTCCTAAAATTCACTGGGAGCCAGAAGAGACCTAGAATAGCAAAGGCAATTCTGGGCAACAAAGGCGAGGCAGGAGGCATCACAATCTCTGACTTGAAGTTATACTACAAAGCTACTGTGATAGAATCAGCATGGTACTAGAATAAAAACAGACCTGAAGATCAAGGGAATAGATTAGAAGATACAATCACAACTACAAACACACTCAGTCACCTCATCTTTGACAAAGTGGCCAAACATGTTCACTGGAAGAAAGATAGCCTCTTTAATAAGTGGTGCTGGAAAAACTGGCTTTCCATGTGCTGAAAACTAAAACTAGACCCAATCCTATCACCGTGCACTAAACTAAAATCAAAATGGATGAAAGATCTAAATATTAAAACAGAAACACTGAATCTGCTAGAATACAAAGTAGGTAGAAACCATGAGGACATAGGGGTAGGAAGAGAATTCATGAGCAAAAATCACACTGCATGGAAAATACTTCCCAGAATCAACAGCTGGAGTCTCATCTTATTTAAAAGTTTTTGCATGTCAAAAGAAATCTCTAACAGAGTGAAAAGAAAACCTATGAATTAGGAAAATATCTTAGTCAACTGTCCCTAAGACAAAGGACTCCTATCTAGAACTTATTAAGAATTAGAAAACAGCAGGCCTCCAAAATTCAAAGACCTAATCCAAAAATGGGCATCTGAGATGAATGCACAGTTCTCAGCTGAAGAAATACAAATGGTAAATAAATACATGAAAAATGTTCAGCATCATTGGTCATTAGAGAAATTAAAATACTGAGAATCCATCTCACTCCAGAAAGAACGGCCAGGATCAAGAAATCAACCAATAGCAAATGCTGGAGGGGCTGTGGGAAAAAGGAACTCTTCTGCACTGTTGCTGTGAGTGTAGACTGGTGCAACCACTGTGGAAATCAGTCTGGAGTGTCTTCAGAAACCTAGGTTTGAAAGTCCCATGTGACCCAGCTATTCCACTTTTAGGCATATTCCCAGAAGAACTGACAGCATCATACCATAGTGATATATGTGCACCCACGTTTATAGCAGCACAATTTGTAATAGCTAAATCTTGGAAACAACGGAAATACCCATCAACTGAGGAATGGGTAAAAAAGATGTGGCATTTTTATACAATGGGATATTACTCAGCTACAAAGAAGGACCACATTGAGACTTTTATAGGTAAATGGATGCAACTTGAGACTATACTAATAAGTGAAATAAATCAAAGTCACATTTGTAAATACCATATTGTCTCACTAGTGTAAGAAACTGAAAGAGGAAATAAGATACAAAATCTTCAATAAATAAAGTGAAAGGGTAAGAAACTGCTCAAAAGGGAAAAAATAAGTCAGGGAAAATGAGAAAAAAAAGGAAGGGAAAAGAAAAAAGACATAAATTTGTATATTTACAATTAGGATAGCTCAGATGATTGTACTACTGAATCTATTAGTTCTTGGAACAAAACAGTTAGCATTCATAGGATAAGATCAATTTTGCAAGTCTAATCTGAGTAACTCTTCTGAAGGTAACTAAGCAAAATAACAACTTTCGTGATGTTCTTCCCACCTTGTTTTGAAAGCCTATATTGTTATTGTTTGGGGCTTTTTGTTATTGTTGTCTTTCTTGTTTCTTATATTTTTTGTTTTGTTTTGTTTTTTCCTCTTTAAAATAAAAATTAAAAAAGAAGAAAAAAGAAAGGATAACATTTCTAGACATATACATGTATTTCTAGAAAAACTGGATGTTAATGTACAGAATATTGAAACTTGACCCCACCTCTCATCCTGTACAAAAATCGACTCCAGTGGACCAAAAACATAAATGTAATACTTGAAACTCTGAGACTACTAAAACAAAACATAGGAGAAAACTCCAAGACACTGATAGGGGTAACAATTAAAAAAAATAATTTGAAAGCAAGGACAGCAAAAACCAAAATAGACAAATAGGACTATATTAAACCAAGAAGTTTCTGAACAGCAAAGGAAATCATCAACAAAATTATGAAATAACCTACAAATGGGGGACATTTTAGCAAAATATTAATCTGACAATAGTTTAATATTCAGAATATGTAAGAAATTAAAAATACAATCACAAAAGCAAGCAATCTACTTAAAATGGGAAAATTATATGAATATACACTTCTCAAATGAAGAAATTCAGATGATCAAGAAATTTATGAGAAAATGTTCAACATCATTAACCATCAGGTGAACGCAAACACAGATCATTAACTGCAATGAGTATCGCTTCCCCTCACTTAGAATGTGTACATTAAAAAGAAGAGAAAAAAATGGAAACTCTCATAGAGTATTGATGAGAACATAAAATTAGTGTTGGCACTATCGAGAACAGATCAGGGTTCCAAAAAACTGAAACAGATCTATACTTGATCCAGCGATTCCACTTCTGAGTATGTAGCCAAAAGAGATGATAGCCAGCACATCACAAAAAGACTTCATGTTCATGTTTATGGCTGCACTACGTACATTAGCTAAGTTATGAAAGGAATCTAGATATCTACCAACAGGTGAATGGATAAATAAAATGTGGTTTACATATGTGATAGACTACTATTCAGTCTAAAACTAAAATAATGACATCCTTTTGTTTTCAGCAAAATGAATGGTACTAAATGTTATTATGTTAAGTGAATTAAGTCAGACTAACAAAGACAAATACTTCACGTTCTGTCTCATATGTGGAAACTAAAAATGTGTAGAACACTGATGGGTTGCTTTAAACTGAGAAGGATGGAGGAGAAAGAGAGGGATGCTGGATAGTAAGCATTAAACAAGTTAGATATTACCAATACTTTCCAGTGATCTTCAGTCCAGTGGGTGACTATGGCTCACAATAACCTGTTATATACTTTGTGAATGGCTAGAAGAGAGGAACTTTAAGCCTCAAACACAAAGTATTGATAAAAATTTGGAAATATGGACTATCCAGATTTCAAAAGTATACATTATATACTTATAGTAAAATACCACTTCATATCTCATAAATATACACAATTATCATGTGCTAATTTTGAACAATTTAAAGGAGAGAAATGCTAACCACACTAGTTTTATCACTATACATCATATAAGTTTCTTATTGACTTATTATTCTCCATAAATATTTACAGTTAAGATAATAATAAATAATAATTGGTCATGTGGTCAAGAATTCTTTTAATAATGTCAAAGTGATGATAGAAACTCACTGGCAAGAACCTAACCATAGGCTTAACTAGAGGCTTGATAGATATAAATGTATGTACACCAACTTGCATCAAATAGTCTTTCAATATGCATAACTTAAACCTCTGCTTTCTTTTTCATAGCTATTTCATTTTTAATATGTTATATCCCAATTTTCCTTCTTTTAATCTTGTTTCTCTTTCCTAATATGAAATCATACCTCAAACAGGAGGCCTATTACTGAGCAGGCAAGTAGTTCTTTAATTGAAACACTTATGGGGCATATCATAAAACTATAAAGACTTCTAAGAAATAGTAAAGCCTTAATAGATTCCTGTGTATTCATGTTGTAACCTAATTCTCTACTCTTAGCATTCCTGGAGGATGTTGCTAATTTATGGTTGTGATGAGCAATAAATAATAACAGTAATCGAAAGGTGTAATATTCCTTGTTTGGGGGCATTTATGGTTATGTATTAAAACTATAAATACTTCAAGAAACTGCAAAACTGATCTATAGAAAATGAAAGATAAGATCTCGCTGCTTCCAAAAAGTGCTTTTCTAGCAGAAATCTGAGCTTGACTATATGGTTTATAAATATAAACAAAGCAGAAGTGAAATGTTCAATATGTCTACCCACCCAAAAGGGACTACTTATGTATCACTAGTACTCAAACCTAATCTGAAAAATTACTCTCCTCCTTTTGTGTTTCAATGGTCCCTGTCCTTCTCCTTGTTTATTTATAAAACTTGACAATTTTTATAAAGAAAATTATTTTTCCTTTTTCCCTCATATCCTTTACACTCTTTTTCCTTCTCTGCTTCTCTCTTCTCTACTTTCCTTCACATTACCTTCTATATCCACATTCACTATGGTTTAGATCTAGAATATCCTGTAGAACTCTTGTGCACTCTGACTCTGAGTTTTGGAAGGTGATTGGGTCACGGGCACGCTATACTTATTCATTAGTGGATTCATTCATTAGTGAGTTCAGTAACTGAGTCAGTAGTGGAGTGTGCTGTTAAGAGGTGGTCTGATTAGAGGTAGGTCGTTGGTAATGTGATCTAAAAGGGTACATCTCCCTCCTGGGTCTTCTCTTCTCTCCCTGCTTTCTGGCCACCACAAAGTGAGCGCCTTTCCCCCACTCAGGTCATTCTCCCATGCTGTTTCTGCATTTGAGCCTGCCAACCATGGACTGAAACTTCTGAAACTGTGAGCCAAAATAAACCTCACTTCCTTTAAATTGTAGGTGTCGGGCATTATGACTCTGTGACAAAGTGACTAAAACAATCTTGGATGTAGACGTATACTGCATAGAGATATAAGTGGAGTTCAGAATACAGTCCTCTTGGCTGAGGGCCCAGGGTAGGAACAAGGGGACTGAGTCTACTCCAACCTGATCCTATTGTAGAACCACCCTGACTTCCAGATGCCCTGTCAAAGCAAGTGCATTATGGGCTGTATCTAGATGTCTCCCCAAAGCTTCATGAGGTCACAGGTGAGACTTTTTGGAGGCAGCTGGATCTAGAGTGTGTGATGCTGGGATTAAGGATGTGATGCTAGCACTGATTCACAGTGTGATGCTAGGATTAAGTGTTCCCAACCCTGGATGTGAGTGCTCCTCACCCTAAGAGTGAATAAACTGGATAGAATATAAGGGACAGAAAGAGGGGTTCTATTGTCACTTGTTGCTTGCTGCTTTGCTGCTTTCTGCCAGTGCAGTGCCCCTCTACCACGACACCCTGTCTTGGAACCAGTCAACTACAAAACAAAACCTCTACAAACTGTGAACCAAATAAACTGTTTCTCCTTTGAGTATTAATGTTGTGTATTTTATCTCAGCAATGATAAAAATAACCAAGACAAATTGTTATCATTACCGTCCATGGATCATACTCCTTTTCTTTCCCACCACTGATTTGTTATTTGTGTACCCCCCCATCTGCATTCCTGGGTTCCCATGCTGAGTTTAATATCTGACTCTTGCACCTTTGATGACATAACTTTTCATCTTCTTGGATTTCCACTTTCTAAAATGCATGTTTAATGTCCTCATATCTTTACTCCCTATCCCATTGTGAACCCTGTCAAGAAAGGAGGGAAATGAAGATAGGTTAATTGATTTTAATCTAATTAAGATCCTACAAACACACACACACACACAGGTTTGTTTGTTTGTTGTTGTTTTTTTTTTTTTTGAAAGAGAGAGAGTGCAAGGTAAGCCTAAAACTGCTTCCTGCACAGTCAGGTGCGTACAAGAGTGCAGAAGAGTCATATGTAAACTGGAGAGCCAAAGAACCCAGTCAAAAGTCAAAGGCCAGGAGTGCACTGTAACATCCTGTTCCAGCTGATATCAATAGGCAGAAGGATCTGTGCTGGAAGTCTGAAGAGTGTGTGGTGGAAGCCAGGAGACAGAAGCCCAAGGTGACTGTGAAGACTGGGTAGAGTCCCTCTGAAGGGACTAAAGTGAAATTTCCTTCTTCTTTCCCTTTTTTATTCCATTCAGACTACAAGGCGATCAGCAGCATGTTTCTTACTCAAGTTGACATAACAGCTAACTAACACACCAGTTATTCTTTAAATCCTGGGGAGGTGGTTCTTTCATTACTCCTTGTCATTACCCCCGCGATTTGCTAGATACTGCACATTTCAGGTTACACCTGAGCATGTGTTTGTAGATAGCTTCTAGGAGCTGTGCTACATTTTCCTCATGGCCCTGGATGGATGACAATTTCAAAAGGAGCATGTTTAGAAATGAGAAAGATGACCAGAGAAGGTTGAACGGAGAATATATATCTTTCAGTTCTCCCAATGCTTATTAGCCATTAGAAATACCAAATGTATGCTTGATTGTGCAGGGCCTGACCATAGTGATCAGTTCATAAATGTATTTCAAATGATTAACATGATAATAAGCTTTATTTACTCAACAAGTATTTGTTGACATCTCCTTGGTGCTAGGCACTCTTTCCAGGAACCGAGAATTTAGCATGTAACAATTCATCTAAAACCCCTGTCATCACAGACTTACATCTTAGTGGGGCATTCATACTTTAGACAAACAAATGTGTATACAATGAGACGTGGAACAGTGATAAATGCTATACAGAAGATGTGGCTGAGCATAACAGGATGCTAGATAATCAAATTCCAAGTGAAATGAAACCTAATGGCATTATAACCATCTGACACTCACAGAAAATAAAGGAGCTACAGTCCCTTGACTTAGAGTTTTGTCTCATTTTCTACATCCTGTCTCTTTCAGTGATGAAGAAACATTAGGAAATCTGGAGCAGACATCTTTTCCTCCTGCCTCTTACTCTTTCATAAACATAATCCTGGAATCAGCATCAAATGAGGCTCCTTGGCACAAAAGTAAAAGAACCACAGACTCAGAGCTACATGGGTCCTCATGTCCTTGGTGTCCTGGACAAGCAACACAGGCTCCTAGGAGCATCTGCCTGGCAGGTCACATTCTGCTTCCTCTTGCATTTAAGGTTTCTGAAATGATAGAGGGAAAGATTATTAAAATATTTATGAAAAGAAGATTCATGCATATGCTCCAGAAGGATAAAGTGCAAAGAGCTTTTAAAAGTGTCTGATGGACTGAGTGGAAATATTCTCTATTTCCTCTTTGACTTTCAGTAATTCTGAAAGAAACTATGCAAGGATGACTAAGAGAAAATTGCTCATTGTGCCAGCCTTAGGTCAGCCTAGAGAGCCAAGGATATTTCAGAACACACATTAGGCTGTGTTATGGTGAGGCCACTGTAACTAAACAATGTAAACAATTCTTCTTCATCCAGAGTGGCGAAAAGAAGGTTTTCCCCTAGGAAAATGGAGTCTTGACTGTTTCTCTTTTTAGTGACAGGTAGAAATTACCAACGACCCCTTTCTTCTGAGGGAACTGTTCCTTGGTGCTCTGATCTTTTCCAGGCCATCCAAACCAGGATGACTTTATTGTCCCTGTCACCATTACCTGCGGGGCTCTGTGCCTCTGGCTGGGCCACCTCACCAAACCCCAGTATACACAGCATGTTCCTTCCTAACCCTAGTCAGGTACAAGAGCTCAGTAGGAAGGGCAGAGAGATTCACTGTATTTCTAGAAGTGTCCTATGTTATGTGGCTTTAGGGAAATATCTTCACCTCTTTAAACACATGCTTTAGGTTCTTCATGAAAAATAACGTTATGATCATGAAAATCCTCTTCTTTTGGTGTCAATTGTGTAGCACCACATCTAGCATTCAGGTTTTCCTTGCTTGCTACTCCACCGTGTACCCTTTCTCCTTTAAAATCCAATTCCCATAGCCTTTCTGATTAACCTGCTAGGTTCTGGGTTCCTCCTCCATTGCACACTTACAACCGCATTTTGCAACAACAAATTAACATTCAGTGAGACCTTGCCCAGGGCCTTTTGCAAGTTATTTCTTCAAGAGTAGTTGGATCTCACTCGCCTGCATCACATTGTGCCCAGCACAGATGTCAAGCACAAGATTTTTGAAAATAGGACACGAGCCACATCAGCTTTCTCTAGAGATATCTGGGTTTATTTTGAGTCAAATGAAATAAAACATTATTTTGAAATTAGGTAGATGATTTGAAATCCTGAATTCAAATAATTAAACAAAATGGAAACTTCTGTTTTTTAAAACATTTCATGTATATTGCTTCATTTACTAGATACAAGTTCTCATGTATTGGATATACCAAATACAGTAAAACCTTGAATTGCAAGTAATTTGTTCCCCAAGTATTCTGCAAGATGAGCGAGCATTTATATTAAGTTTTAACTTCATAAATGAGTAAAATCTTGCAATATGAGTAGTATATGATGCCGACCATCACAACTGGACCAATGATTCTACCTTTCTCTACAAGGTTGTGGGTGATCGCCTCTCAATGTTAAGAGGTTGCGGAGATCTCACAAGAAGAGGAGGATGAGAAAAAGGCAGAGGGATCTTTCACTTCAAACTGGATTAGAGAGATGTGCAAAATGTGGGGAATTTTGTAGAAAAGCATCACCTGAATAAGGCTGTAGCAGTGCAAATAATGCATCTGTTTAATGACAACGCAATGTTAAATTTCCAAGAAATTCTCAAAGGAGGCAAAAGCAAGCATCATTGGATAGGTTCCCTGGTAAAACTACACAAAAACAAAAAGATTCCTTTGAGTCAACAGGTAGCAGTGATTTCATTAGTGAAAGTGAAATTCGTCCTACACATTCACCCGCATCTCTCTTGTCTGCCTCATACCAGCCACAAAGGTTTTCGAAGATAAAATGCAAGTCACTTTATTTTTGTTTATATTTTGTATTTTCTTTATTATTTTCTATTATATTACAGTATTGTAATTATTTTTATGTGAATATTTTTGAGTTTTAGAATGAATTGTCTGACTTCTATTAGTTCTTATGGGGAAATTGGCTTTGATATGCAAGTGCTTTGGATTTCAAGAATATTTCTGGAACAAATTAAGCTCACAAACCATGACTTTACTGTATACTTATTTTATAATAAGGACACTGAAGTTAATAACCAGACCAAGAATATACAGCCAATGGGGGTGGGCTCATTATGTAAAGAAGTCAAATCTAGCAATTCAGCCATAAACCCAGCCTGTGTGTGTGTGTGTGTGTGTGTGTGTGTGTATAAACCTCTTCCTTTGGCTTCTTAACTTCTTGGAGGTAAGTATTGCATTATTTTTCCCTGGTTCTCTGATTTCTAAACTCTAACAAGTGCTTCTAATGCTAGATCATTAGTATTGAAAATAAGGGATATTGAGGACTATGCATTGCTTCAGGATTCTCACAGATTCATTCTTAACTTTCTCATTAGAAACATATTCTAGTACCCTAAAGCTGTACCTACAGCAAAATAATCCATGTTTGCATATATTTTAGACCATCCACACTGTATTTCTGGGTTTCCAGTTTCTGAGAATTCTTGTGTGGATAGTTGTTTTCCACTTTCTCTTTTTTTTTTTCTCCAGGAAGAGACAGTGAACTGGCAGAATCTCAAAGTCACTCTACTTGCCTTCTCACTCCCTATTGGCAGTGCCCCTAGATGCTGGTGTAATCACAATAAGGGCAGACAGTAATTTAGAGAGAGAGGTGTGTTTCCAGAAGTGTGGATTAAAGGAAGACACATGCCTGTTTCGAAAGAGAGAGCTATAACATGCTAGCTGTATAGAGGAAACAGGTGATAAAATAAGAACTCAACCCCCTGACATGTACACTTTTCTCCACATTATTCTGCAAGAGATAGTTTCCGAAAATGGTTTTCCAAAAGATGAGGGACTGAGTGGAAGCGTGTCAATTAACTATTATGGAGTAACATTCACACACAACTAGGCAGTCTAAAACATGGAACATTTCTTTGTTCTCCTGGGTCTCCCTATCAGCTGGATGGGCTGCTGATGTGCTTTAGGCTTTGCTGGTCTCCACTACACCTACAAGTGTTTCTGGGTTCCCTTGGGTAAGCTGTGGGCTGACTGCACTAAGACAGCCCTTCCCATATCTGACTGTTGGCTGCAGCCACCGGAGGGACCAAGCCACATTCATCTTCTCATGCAGTATCTCATTCTGGCTAGTCCTTGTGGTATAAGCAGGAACCAAGACAGTGGAAGCAGGCATTGCCTCTTGAGATCTTGAGTTCAGAATGGCCACCATCACAATTGTATATGTCTGCCAAAGCAAAGCAAAAACCAATCCAAAGTCAAAGTGTGGAGAAGAAGATTCCACCTTTGGACTGAAATAGCTACAAAGTCACATTGCAGGGGACCTGAATTTAGGAAGACATGAAGAATTGCAGCTAGGTGTGCAAATCAAACTACAACAGTCACAATGATTTGCATCCTTCCTAATTTCTCTCAAAACTCTGTCCCTTTCACTGACTTCCATGAGGTCACATAATTCACATAAGGTCTGGGTGAATCATCTTAGAACCGCAGCCTGTGAAATTGACAAGTCATGTCCCCTAAACATCAAAGGTACAACAGTGAATAGGAATACAAAGAGTACACTAAAACATTGCTGTTCAAAAGGAGAATAACAGAACAACAGCCAGGAACAGGCAAAATTGTGTGCATGCTGCGTTTGGCTTCTGTGTGACCTGGGAAGGCATTTATCCTCTCTGGGCAGGTGTTTTTGCATCAGTGAAATGGATGCTTGCTCTGTCTGCCTCACAGGGTTGTTGACAGAAGAAAAGGTCAAAGTAATACATCTTAAATACAAAAATGGGGAGGCATAAAATAGAAAATATTAGACCTGGGCAAGCATCCTCTGCCCAGCCCGAAACACAAGCTGAACTTGATAGCCAGTAATTGTGCTTCAAGGAAACTCCTCCTGCACTTATGTCAGAGTAATATTGCACAACAACAGCAAGCTCAACAATAGCAGAAAAACCCTTGTTATATACATTTCTTTTCAATCATGGTGCTACAGGACTGTGAGAGTTTTTCTGGGCCAGCTTGAGGTAATTTTGGCTTATTGGAGTAGTGTCTGCAGTCAGCTGGCAGGTAGGTGGGGTCTGGCAGGTCTAGGACAGCCTGATGTGAGATAACTGCCCCCCAGGTGGTCTCCACTCCTGCAGCAGGCTAGCCTGGCCTACTGTCAGTTGTCTGTCCAAGAGAAGGTCTTCTGGAGCATTGGAGCTTTGTCTCGTGGTCAGCTCACCTATCACTTCTGCTACGTTGAATTATCCAAAGCAAATTATAGGGCTGAGCCCATGTTCAAGAAATAGGAGAGCTGACTTCACTTCTTAATGGCCTGGACCTTTTGTATACAGTCTGCTGCAATCTTTCTTTTTGGTTACCTGTAAATAGGATGAGAAAGTTGCTAAAATTCATCATGAGTGTGCTGAGATGAAAGGAACTCCCTCCCCACCCAAACACACACAACATCCCAGACTAAAGCCAAGACCCATGGAAAATAATGGACAATGAGCCAATCCCAGGCAGCCAAACTAGGATCTAATCAAGAGCTCTCATCTCCAGAGTGACAAACCTAGGAATATTTGCTTAGGAGGATTTTAGAATCATTATAGACTGATGATCTTTAATTTTTTTTTAATTATTTCATCTAATCCTTTCTCCCATGGCCCTCCCCTTCTGTCTTTCCTGCTTGAATCAAATTTGGAATTGTAGCTCAGGTAATAGATCTCCTACCTGAGAGTCAGAAGACAGGACTCTGATCCTTGGTCTTCCTGCCAGTGGCTTCCTATGTGAATTAAATATTCTTAGAGTCAGCCACCAACTCTATTATTCACTGATCTCACAAGGTTGAGTGGTAATAAAAATAAAAGGCTCATCTTAACTCTGATTAGGTCATAGATACAAGTTGCAGAAAGAAAGATTGCAAGTAAACACAAGATAGAGTAACGGATCTCTATAGTATGTCATCATGAAGACTTCAATATTTGGTAGGCAGATAAACTAGATGCAAGTCTCAGGTTTTAATGGATCTGACACATTGAAATTTTTTAAAAAATAAGTGCATCCATCACCATATCAGGACAGTCTAGCTTCTGTCTAAAAGGGAAATTCAGTTACTGTTCAAATCCATCTTGCCTTGTCGCTCTATTATTGACCTTTCCATGTTGGTCTTTTGAAATGTCACTTTGGTTTTACAAATACTTTGGGCCATTTCCTCCCACCCGCTCTTTGTGACTTTATGTCCTCTATGCAAAGTGTCCTAACAATAGGGACTTCCTCAAGCATGGCATCACCGTCTTTTGAGGGCACTGAGGTTTTTCAGGTATTATCCATGGTCACAGCTTTTATGCCATCTAAATGCTGGTCACTGTCACATCTTCAGTCCTGACTGTCCCAGTCATTACTGCTACATCTGCTCTCCCTCCTTTTAGGACCCCTGGGTGCAGTCGTAGACGAGTGGCCAAAGTGTCATATGTCACTTCTGGGATGCACATTTAGTTGCCAAGAAAGACATGCCACATCTCTTTTTATCCCTCTAGCTTAGTAGCCAACCACTTTTGAAGCCGGAGCTACTTTCCCTGCTTGGTTCTATAAGTGACTACAATGAACAAAAAACTGCTGACCTGTGATAGATGACGGCATGAAGACAAAATTTTGTTACTTTAAGTCATGGAGATTTTTATTTTCACATTGTAAGCTGGCCCCTTTGGACTGATTAAAACCCCCATCTCTCTTGGGAAGATCTCTCATCTCCTAACATTTTCATGGGATATCAAATATGTACCTGTAGCACCGAATTCTAAAGCAACACCATCAACCCATGTTATCTCCACTTCTCAAGCAAGCAGCACCATTAGCACCATTCACCAAACCAACCAAAAACACGTATCTCCTGCACCCAGTTAGACTGTGCTTGTCTCCATCTCCTTAGATAGCTGATGCTGCTGGAGGTCAAAGCTCTCACACTCTGGTTGGATAAGTCTATCCATCTCCTAGTGAGCTCTCAGGTATGAATCCAGCTCATTGTCCCAAACAGCGAAAAGCACTTTCTAAAAAGTAAATCGGATCATGTAACCACTCTGCTTATTCATCCTTAATGTCTCCTCAGGGCCTTCAGATTCAGTTCAAATTTTCTGACGTGGTCTGAAATGTCCTCCACAGTTCCAGGAGCACTAACAGGAGAAGGAAGGGAAGCCAGAGGAAGGAGGGCTGCCGGGAGACAGTAGGAACAGGAAAGCATGAAACTTCCTATGGGAGTGGCATGCAGCTAGGACTGAACCCAGCAAAGGCCCAGTGAGAGTGGTGGGAGAGAGACTAGAGAGGTCTCATTTGTTCAGACTTTCTTTATCCTCCCAATCTTTACCCCCTCATAGTCAACACCTACTGATGTTTCAAATACTTCTCGAGTCTCTGCCTCTCTGAAGACTTTCTGTCTCACTGCAACTCTTTATAAAGCTCATTTTCCAGGATTGCTTGTCCTCACTAAGCTGGGATCCTACTGAGGGCAGAAGAACCCATTCATATGCTGACAGCCTGCACAGTGGTTGCCACATAGCAGGTTCCCGATGGGTGACCAAGGAATGAATGGATAGATGCGGGGCTAAATGCTTATCCTTACCATCTCCTGTATGCTCCATTCCTTATTCACCAGCAGTTGTTTCAAGTCCCAGATACATGGAATGGCAAGCAACATGGGATAAATTGCTTTTTGGTCCTCCATTGCTGCATTATTCAGCCGCCTATGCCAATCTCTGCCCACAGTCTTGTCAGCAACAGCTGCTTGGTACTGCTACACTGTCAACTCAGCAACTCTCCCCACACGTCCCTGGAGGAAAACATTCACCTTATCACCAAAGACAGAGAGAAAACTCCCATCTGTTAAAGCTCAGAGCCGGAAGCCTCATAATTGTATCACCGCATAGGCTGCATATCAGATTTCCTTGTATTAGGGAGCACTTAGGGAGCTTCTGCTCGCTTTTTATTGTTGTTTTCTTTCCAGCAAGTAACCGTATTTCATCTCCACTGAGACACAATGAAAGAAATTTCCAAGCAAATTTGCTGTCTAATGACAACAGGGAAGGTGCTTAGAGCCATAAATGTTTCCCTGAAAATCTGTGTAGGAGCCCAGTTCTGCACACTTTTCCAAGTAAGCAGGTAGTGAATGCCCAAGTCTTGTCCTGGGTCAGTACTCCTGACGAAGGTGATAATGGTGTCAGAGGGAGCCGTGTGATAAGCATCACCCCAGTCCAAAAGACAATGGCTTTGAAAACTGACTGGATAGTTTTCAAAGACACAGCAAGGACAAGGGTGAAATTACATGACAGTCCTTTCAGCATGAGCCTGTGGGACTTCTCAGTGTCTCAGGAAATTGCTAAACTGGGAAAACATGTTTGCATTTATTATTAAATTCTCTCTGACTCCTTGTATAATCATTGCTGGATCTATTTCTACATTTGCAATATAGAGAAAACTCTGGTCCCAGACCTATCTTTTTCTCTCAAGGAAAAGGAAAGAGAGTAGATTTTGTGAAATTATTTGAACTTTAAGAAATAAACAATGTGTTCTTTTAGTCAATATCCAATAGTAGGCACCTAATTTATGTCAGGAGTATGCATGAACAGACATCACTGATCTGATCCTGTCCCTGTGGCACTAAGTGCAGTAGGGGTGACAACTATTGCACAAGTACTTACGCAAGTGTTTAATGATCGATTAAGTGTTGTGTAGGATGAGGGTAGTGTACTGTGAGAGGTACGGAACTTGAATTTTTCAAGGCTCAAGAAAGTGGAAAATGAGGAGAGGACTTTGAAGGCAAGGGGACAGCAGGTGTGAAGGACCTGAGGTAGCACACTGAAAGCAACAGAAAGAAAGGTAGTGAGACAAAGTGAACAGATGTAACATCAGAGTGGCAAGTAGCTTCCACTGTGTGGAGCTCAGATGCCATACCAGGAAGTTCAGCTTCTAACATAAGTTCAGTGAGGACACACTGAAGCATTTTAATCCAGGATGTGGTACAATCACTTAGAGTGGATTGGGAAGAGTTCACAATGAAAAAGCAAGGACAGTAACTGGAACAGGTGAAAGGCGACAGTGGTCTAGACCAGGGGTGGGCAAGCTAGATCCGGCCTGCCACTTATCTTTGTAAATAAAGCTTTATGGAGACACAGGCAAGGTCATTCATTTACATCATCTACAGCTGCCTTGCTCTACCTGGGGAGCAGCTGTTACAGAGACTTTATCTTCCCCAGAGTCTGAAATGTTTGCTGTTTCCCTTTACAGAGAAAGCTTGTTGATCTCTGGTTTAGGAGAGGTTACTGAGGTCGCCACAAAGAAATGGACTAACTTAAAATGTACACTACCAACTGAGGGTAAGGTCACCAGCCTGAACTCCCTGCTGTTCTGCAGCCTCACAAGGTGGCTGGCAGAGACTTACCTGGACATCGGAGGTGGTCACAGTGATTGCAGCAGAGGGGTACAGGAGTTCATTCACCTTCCACCTACTTTCTTAAATCTCACTGGCCTGGTTTCACAGTATTTTCAAATTAGTGGGGAATAACATTGATGAATGGTCCATGCATTTTCCTACAGTTGTGAGCCTTTACTTTTTAGAAATTTTTGGATGAGGACAGTGACTGCAGATTTATCTCTGGTACTTGATAATGTGCTGATTAAAATTCAACACATTATTTGTCAGTTTGGTCACAGGTCACAAAGGAAAGAGTGGGGTGTTGTCAGCCACAGTAGCTATGTTTGAAAGCACCCTCAGAGCTCAGGAACTCTGTGACAGACCTGCCCATCTCATGTTCTTATTCACTGGTGGGCAAATGGAGGCACAGAATATCTCTGGGTCACTGTGCCAGACACACTGTTCACTGAGTGCCCACCACATAGCTTGGTGATGGAGCCAGGCTGGTGTATGGATAGGATAGGTGCTTGGTAGTTTCCCCAAGAAGTGCTCTAAGGACTACTGTGTTACTTAGTACTCAGAAGGTACTCAGCACAAACCCCGGCACATAAAGACCTATCAGAAGTCTGCGTGCTGTTGGTTTCTCACATTTCATAAGAGAAATGCTCTTATTGAAAAATTGGTGTGTGTCCAGAACTTTATGAGTATTACTCAGTCCTTGTACGGTGCCTGGAAGGTGAGACATGCCACCAGTATCACGGAGGACAATGTGGAGACATAGCTTAGACCCTCAGCATTAGCTCTGGTGTCATGATCTAAGTCTGTTCGACTCTGAAGTTTGGCCTCACAACCCGCTGTTCTGACCACATCTTTCACTCTCTGTATGTTGTGGAGACGATGAGGTTTTTTGGACAGTGCTAGATCATAGGGACCAAGAGAAAGTGTGTATCAAAGCCCTAGGTGCCTGCCACCTCCCAACCCTTTGACCTCACAGGAGAGCTAAAGCTGATCACCTGCTTGTCTTTCAACTTCCTGAATAAAGCCAGCTTCCTTGATTGATTGTCACAACTTCCATCATCAGGAAGAAAGGGACTGGGCAACACACAAAGTCATGATTCCAACCACTTCTGCAGTAATAGTATCCTAACTGGATTAAAAATTTTAAATTTACATGGAAATGGATCCAGCACATTTAGATACCATACAAGTGGGCTTAATAAGTCTGGCACTTGTTAAAAGGTTTCTCATTTGCTGTGATTTGGGTAGTATGTTTCCTCTCAAATTCACGTTGAAATTTAAATGCCATTATGTGATATTAAGAAATGGGACCAGGTAGGGACTCTAAGTGGTGATTAGGACTCTGTCTCCTGAGAACGACTAACTCATTGATGTAATTAATGGATTAATAAAATGTCTCAAGTTGGGCTTATAGCAAAAGTCAGCTTGCTTAGGTATCTTTAAATGGTTGTTATCTCTCATCATGTGATATCCTATCCACCTTGTGAGTATGGCAGCAAGAAGAAGGTCATTTTCAGTTGCAGCCTCTTGATCTTAGACCAGAGCCATAAACCAAAATAAACCTGTATTCTTTACAACTAATGCAACCTGTAGTATTGTACTATTGGTGATAGAAAGCACACTAAGATATATATATTACCTAGTCAAGATAGGACTACAATGCTGAGGTAAACCTGTTCTGAACCACTGAATTTTCCTGTACTTTAAAAATAGCTACCCTAGTGTTCCTATATTTCTCAGAAGCCTTCACTGTTTTAGATTTCTTTGGAGAAAAAACAGGCTAATAATTGCACAATATACCAGAAATAGCTAAAGAAAGTACATAGAATATTTTACATATTTTCTGCTAATACAAGCCAAGAAAATTAAATTTTACTCCCTGGTTACGCCCACCCCCAAAATAAGTGCTTAAAGAGGAAATAGCTAGGACCCACACATTTTGTGATTAACCTAATTCTGCTTTCTTTGTGTTGCCATTGTTATTTGATATTCTATCCCTAAGTAATGCCCAGAGCCCCACTCTGATGATGATATGAAATTAGAGGTGAAGAATGTGTGACTCCTAAGGGAAGAATGGAGGAGGTTGTAACTTTATTTATTCATGTATTTATTTATTTATTTTTAGAATAGTTGCTTGGATAAAATTGCAGTAGTGAATAGAGCATTCCTGTAGGGCTCTTTTGTCGCTGGGTGGCCTTTAGCTTCATTTGCATATTGGAAATTCAGCACTTTCTCCTGCTCTAATCAAACATGCCACACACACACACACACACACACACACGAAAGACAGAAAAGCTAGTTTTCTATAACGAGCGTGTTTTATGCATGAGATGAGTAGAATATTGCCAAAAACAAAAGGGAAACTGTAAGAACATCCTTTCGAAGGCTTGCCAACCCTTCCCCAGGCCCAGTGCCTCAGCTTTGTTAGAGGCACAACAGATTGAGAACTCAGAAAATCCAAGTTCTATGTTTACTTTGCCACTAGAGAGCCATGAATCTTGAACATATTTTGAATATTTTTTTCCTCACATCTTGACTATTGTTTTAATTCACTCTTTCCTCATCTTTAAAATGAGGGTACTGATGTGCAACCCCTCATACAATACTCTCTTGTGACCCTTTTTCTCTATGCTTTCCTTTGGTGAACATGTCTTTCTCCTACTCTTCACAGCTCAGCCTCTCTCTTCACCTCCCAGCTCAGACGTTGCCTTGATGGGTACTGGGAGCCCCAGATTCTGTTTATATTCTGATCATTCCACAGGTGCTCTACCATCTTCTCTTAGGATACTTGTGTTAAAATCTTGAAGAAGAAGAAGAAGAAGAAGAAGAAGAAGAAGAAGAAGAAGAAGAGTTGCAATTTCTTTTCAGCATCAGGTGAAGATGTATTTGTTTATGAGAAGCAAATGGCACACACAACTTATCTGTTGCCTATTTGTAGGACAATTCTAGAAATAAAGGCCCCATCTGCACTGAAGGAGAGGGCAATTAATGTAGGATCAGTTCCTGTGGAATGGGTCATGGTGTGAAATTCTAATTTTTATTTCTTTCTGTATGTTCTATAGGTTCTATATGTTGTCCTGTGTGTCCTAGCAAAGCAAAACTTCGCCTCAATGGATGCCACCCAGAACCCTCAATTCTGCCATTGAAGCCAAAGTGCTCCCCCACCTCTGTGTTGAAGAGTTACTGCGTGTCCTTGCAGACACCTGATTCCACCAGAGTTGTTCATACTGTTGAAAAGAGCTGTCAGTGCACAGCTGCTGTGAATTTCTTGACATTATATTTGTTGGTCACTAAAATAAAAGTAGAGTTGTTCTAATGTTCTTTGTTTATTAGAGATCAAAAGGTTAACAATACAGTCTAAGAAAAAGTCCCTAAATTTTAACCCTAGAAAACACTTACACATTACTTTGAGATTGTCTAGTTCTGTTATTACCCTAAAAATTGTCCAAAAGCAGGAACTTGTTTTATTTTTCTGTGTATCACAACTCCTAATGGGATCTGACACATACTAGGTTCACAGGAAATGTTCGTGGGGTGGACATGTAGTACCTTGGATAGCAACTGACTAGTTCAGTGCTGTTGGAGAGGTAACATTTCTCCACTGGAGTTCTGCTATATGTTTCATAAAATGAGAAAATTGGAGTAGATGATATTTAAGATTCCTTGGAGTTCTAAAGTTCTCAGTTTATTCTATTTCTTTTTTTTTTTTAACTCCAGGGAAGCTATATAGTTCTGAGCAATTTCCCAAGAAGTAAATGACTAGCATGAGAAATCTGTTGGTTCTACTTTTAGTGCAGAAGGGTTCCAAAGCACTCTGAAACAATTATCATTTTGAGAATGGTTTTATCTATGGTTTTGCTTTATTCTAGTCTCAGTGAACTGTCTTTGAGTTACACTTGCTGAAGACGAATGGATAATGGTTTTGTAGGGTCAAAATCAGTGAAAGAGAAGTTGAGATTCCACTTACCGCACCAGCCCCAGTTAGCCAGAATTTAGAATATATAATCAAACTATAAAACCCAGATAATCATCCTAGATAATTCCTCATTTTCTCCTCCACTCCAAATAGGAGGTAATACTGAGGAAATTTCATGTACAACAGGATAAATGTGACCTCCTTCCCCAGGCCTGGAGGAATCCCTCACTCTGCTTCAGGATATCATCTGCTGGAAACCCCTTCCAGGAAAATGTTTCAGGAAATTAATTCCTTAAGGGAAATTCCACTTCATTTACAGCCCAGGTCAATGGGCTGAGCTTACTGGAGGAAAACAAGTCAGGGAAAAGAAGTCAGAAAGACACATTGCTGCAAGAACATATGGAGCACCCCACTCTCTGCATGGGTCCTTTGATGTGTGGTATAGACTCATACCTCCAGAAGGATGAGAAACTGCAATTAGATGCTGATCACCCTTGGGTGCCTCTTTACACTATTTATTCCTCCTGGATTCTATGCAAGATGCAATATTTAGTTCAGAAAGCAGAAGGTTTTAATTAATGAGGCACAGTCTTCCCCTGAGGGTGTGGATGAGTTAAATTCTCTAAATTCTCTTCCAATTTTCACTCCAGACCAGCTCCAAGTTTGCTAATCTCTAGACTGCCTGTATGTGTGTGTTACAGCATCTTTTTTTAAATGAGGATGTTCTGGTAATATGATTAGACATGTTTAATTGAATATTTGCAGAGGTCCCAATTTTGAATGACTTTAGAAGTCAAGTGGATAAAGTGTGTGAATGAAAGAGTCAGGCAAAAACAGACTGCAGAGTGCATGCCCTGCTTCACAAATGCAATTCTGGCAGACAGCACAGCAACAGGTCATGTTACACCAGTGCTCATCCCTGGCTTAGGGTAATAATAGTCCTCATTCCTTATAGCATTCACTTCTTAATTTGACACCTAAATAAATATTGAAGTGCCATGCAATGGAGTAGACACCAAATATAGAGTGATAAAAGATATAAATCTGGAACTTGAACTATTTACATATACTCGTCAGTTTTCATTCAAAGCAATATCAATATTTTTTTAAATATAAAACAACTAATATACTATATAGTGCAAGATTTTTAAAAGAAAGGGAACTTATAGTTTGAGGATGGTAACATAAAATGGAATTTTCTTACTTTCTTCTCAGAAACTATCTCTAGACAGTGAGAATAGGAAATACAGATAAAATCCAATTTTGGATGAAACAAAGTGACTGCTAAAATCTGAAACCACATGATACATGATAGCACTGCCCACAGCAGAGAGGACAAAGGTGGGTACAAAAAAGAAGAGGAGCAATGATGCTGTGGCCTGAGGTCTCAGACAAAGCCACAGATTTTGCTTCACAGAGGTGAAGAGTGCATTTGGAAGTGCAACCTGAGTGGCAGAGGCAATGGGGGCACAGGGACCACCGACTTTCAGCAGCCCCACGGGGAGACAGCAAGATTGTGGAAAAGACCACATACCTAGGCTAGATTTCCTGAAAACAGTTTTCCAGAGAAGTAGGCTTTGAATTGTGAAAACTCATATATGTGTGTTGATCCTTTGATTGGAGAGAAACCAAAAAGAGCTTACATACAGGTTTTTAGTCATAAGGACAATTCTGTCCAACTGGGGACATGGCCCTGATTTCTCCTGGTGTAAACTTCCAGTAATTGCTCTTTTAGAAAGAAAATATACCTTTTAGAAATCAGTAATCCAAAGGAAACCAACAGAGTAGCTGAAAAGTGTGATCAAATATTTCATTTAAACAAAACCAAAAAGGGGCTGGGGATATAGCTCAGTGGTTGAGCATTTGCCTAGCCTACCTGTTTTCCACCCCCAGTACTATCAAAAAAATGTACAACTATAACTTTAAGTCATGGTCTCTATGGAACAAGAGCGCACACACACACACACACACACACACACGAACACACTACAAGAACTCAAGACAATAGAAAGAATAGAGACTTGATCTAACAGAACATGGCTTAAAAATTATTGAGGGAAAAAGCTTCATCACAGCAAAGAATTGAAACTGTAAAGAGGACAAATGTATTGAGAACTTCATTTTAAATAAATATTTTTAAATGGTTGGCTTACTAAATGATAATGAAAGGAAGAATGTCCAAATGTGCAAAATAAGAAATAATTGGAGACCCCACTGAAGACATAGAGGGAATCAGAAGAAATTACTGAGCTCAGTATTACACAGGCAAGTTTTAAAACATACATGAAGGGAATGTACACTAGAAAATATATTGAAAACATTTAACAGACCAGTTACCATAAATGAAATAGGAACGTTACTAACATCTCCTTTCTCTCACATACCAAAGCCATGAAATCTAGCCTCAGAAATTCTTCTAAGCCTTTATAGAACAGAAATAAACTTATTTTAACCTCTCCAGAGTTTGGGCAGAAAGGTGAGAGTGTTGGGAAGGAAGGCTTCCAAACTCTGGGGACAACTTATGATGTATGAAACTTTACATCAAATCCTGATAAGGACTGTGCTGAAACATAAGCATACAGACGAACCCCACATACAACTGCAATGTGAAATCTTAACTAGATTAAGGGTATAAACCACTTGAAAAAGTGTTTTATTCCAGAAATAGAATTATAGTCTTCAGGAAACTTCCTAATATATTTCACTGTTTTTAAAAAGCAAAAGAGAATATCAGACAAGCTTTGCCATAGGTACTGAAAAAGGGAAGTTTGTGTTTTACATTTAATTTTTTTAAAAAAAGGAAAAATAAAGATAAAGTCCATAAAATAGAAATAAATAGAATTTCTTTAATGTGAAAATAAATGTCAACTGCAAGCCAGAACAAGCTTCATAACAAACCCTAGAAACATTACTAGTCAGGAAGCATTAAAATCAGAAATAGGGCAGGAATCTGGTCTGGGAGTGTAAGCCAATGGAATCTCACAGGAGGCAAAAATCAGAAGTTTGTACCTTAGAAAAAACTTGTAAATTTATCCTTGATTGCATACCTACAACTAAGAACTGTCACAAACAAGGTAATTCAGTAGGATGGAAGGGATTATTTCCCTCACAAAAGCAATTAAGAATAAAAGATACAATTTTTAGTTGATTTTAAAAATATAAAATACCAAACAATAAATTTAAGTGTGTGTACAAGGTATGTATGTGTGCGTACATGTGCACATGCAAGACATACTACTGAGAATATTCACGCCATGTGATGAGATAAAATAACTCAACAACACAAAAATATCAGTAATTTTTGAGCTCAACTTTTATATTAGATGGGATCCAAATTAAAATCTCTGAATAAAAATGTTTGCTTTTGAAAAAGTTTGATTCTGAAGTTCAAAAAGAAAACAAACAGAAAAGAAAGAACTTTTTCAAATATGTAAGATAGAGAAAGAAATACTACCAGTACTGGATATTAAAATATATTACCATGTTGCAATGATGAAATTCTGGCTATGGTAGATGGATAAACTGGCAATCAACAGTTTGAAGTTGGAAATAGGTCAAAAGAATCATGTGAATTTAGTTTAGGATAAATTTCCATTTCAGATCAGTTGGAAAAGATAATTTAATAAATTTCATACGAAAACTGGGTCACCATCTGGAAAAAATTTAAATTGGATTCATCATTAAGTCTTATACCAGAATAAATTTTAAAAAGATGAAAAAAATTAAGGGTAGAAAAATGAAATTATAGAAGTACTAGAAGAAAGCAAAAGAAAAATAATGTCAGAAGTCACAAGGACTCTCTAATCATGTCATGAATCTCATAAACTAAAAAGAAAGATTGATGCATTAAAGCGGAAAATCCATTTACAGCAAAAGAATCACAAGCAATTCGAAGTTATCAGTGGTCTGGTCAATTTCCTTAGTATATCAAGAATTCATCCTTAACTCTGGCACTCTGGAGTCTGAGGCAGGAGGATCACAAGTTCAATTCCCACCTGTGGAACTTAGCAAGGCCCTTTCTCAAAATACAAAAATAAAAAATAAAAATAAATAGGGGCTGGGATACTGTTCCAATGTAGAAATCCTGTATTTAAGTCCTAGTAACATGAGAGAGAGAGAGAGAGAGAGAGAGAGAGAGAGAGAGAGACAGAGACAGAGAGAGAGACAGAGAATTTACATAAACCAACATCAGAAAGACAAATATTTAAATAGCAAACATGGAGAAAAATTAGAAACATAATTTGGAAAAAAGAAAATGCACTTGGCCACTAAGCATATAAAAAGAGACTCAAACTTCTCTCACATTAAGAAAAATGGAAACAAAACTACAAAAAAAGAGCATAGTGTCAGAGATATCTAAGTTTGATACCCTACTGTGCCGCAGTCCAGCCGGGCTAGGTCCACAGAGTCCCCGAAGGTGGGCTGAGCGTTGGCGCGTGGAGAACAGACACACAAACAGCTCAGAGACTGCGTGAATCTGCTTCGTTTATTGCTTCTACTACTACTACAGCTAGTACTACTATTACCCTCTTACAAACTCTAACAGAATAATTTGTACTTTTTTTCTGGCAAAGGTTGAAAGTTTAGATAACAAGAATGAGATCAACAAGTGTTTCTATGGTTACATGGTTTCCATAGTTACATGATTCGTCAGCATACATGATTTGTCAGCATAGGCAGAAAGTTTATACTTAGTTAAAGACCTTGAAGTGTGTTTTGGCTACTAGTAGATTACTGATTGGTTTTAAATTGGTTTAATCAAGTTTCTACATTAATCTATGGGAAAAAAATCTCAATAATTGTTTTAAAATATCAATCTTGACTTAGGGAGGTCTAATGTACTATAGGGGGTCAAATTGTTCTAAATGCTCCATTGTGATACCCTAGCTAAAAGCCTGCAAAACACAAGACCATATTCAGCCATGATTTAGTCCCCCTATCCTCCTGTGATGTTCTCACAGCTGCAAGGATGTGTTATTTACCTTGCTTCTCTCAAAAGACAAAACATAGTAGCATGTCGGCCCCTCTGCATGGAGGTTCTCAAGCAGCCCCAGCCAGCTGGTTATTATTATTATCATCAAAAGCTCTCAAACTTCTACTCTGGTCTTGGCCTTGTCGGTCTGAGTCGGTATCAGACCACTACACCATTAATAGTAGAAAAACATTTTATTAACTATCCTTTTGTTCTTAGGGAGTCCGCACTTTGTTTACTGATTTTATGCATGGGAAAGAAAGAAGAGAAATTTTTTGAACTGGATCAGAACACAAGTTAACACAGTAGTTCCCAAGAAACATTAACCCATTCCCACAAAGCCAATTTTTATGCTGCAGCCTTTTCTTAGAAAATGTCCTCTTTCCATGTTTGGACTTTGTCAGCAGAACATGGGTCTCTCTTTCCTTCCATGTTTGAACTTTGTCAGCAGAACATGGCTAGAGAAGGATGCGGCACTACTGTCCTGTGTGGTAGGAAACAGACTCTCCAGCTTTTGCTGAGAGCATAAGTTGGAGTTACACCTATAGAGGACAATTTGCTAGCATTAGACATCTGTTTATATTCAGTTATTTCACCACTGATAATTTTCTCTGGAGATATGCTTGCACATGAGCAAAATTACGAGAGTGCAAATTTATTCAATGAAGATTGTTTGCAATGGTGAATGAGTAGGTAGCATGGTAAATATTCACCAGTAGGAAACTGCTTAAGTAAATTATGTAGCACCTATAAAATGAAATAGTGTGTTGCCATAAAGAAAAACAAGAAACTATTCTTGGGCTGACACAAAGAAATTTGTGCAATTTAAGTGAGAAAAGTGAAATGAAAGAAAATTTGTATACCATACTGCCATTTATGTAGTGAAGGTTCACACACACCCCTGCCCACATAAGCATACACACATATATGCAAATCTGTGTGTACATAGAGTCTCCAGAAGTATTAAAAAAATCGCAAACAACAATGAACTGTGCTCCTCAAGGTCACTAAGCAGGTGAGAGACCATAATTAGATGACTCTTGATTGAAGGTCTCTTTTTATTTTATAAATGTTTTAAGTAGAATATATTATTTATGGGAAAATACACTCAAAATATTAATTAAAACCAAAGTCAGAAGAAGGTATTGTCCATTAAGCTAAATTTATTCACTTTTCATTTTATTTCAGTGGTTCCTACCTTCAGAATACAACAGTGGCATGGTGAACACTATTTTTCTTGTTTTTATTTAGTGGTTTTGATTTCCAAGATAAAAGAAGATGACTGTGTTAAAAAAGATATTATTTTCTGATTCATGGGTCTGGGATGTCTTCATATGATTTTGATATTTTTAGAACATTGGAATAAATAAGGAAGATCATAGAATATACACAAAACTAGGGACATATGAAGAAGGACAAACATAATTTCCGTATCTTCATAAACAGTATTGACAAGCATCAGCATATTCATAGATGGCAAAGATAGGGACATCTCATTATTGACCAAAAATGGCATAAAATATGAGGAAAAAGCAGATACCTCAGAAGAACCGAGGAAACAGCTGTTGCTGAATAGTCAGGGAATGTAAAGTGCTGAAAGTTAATTATATGCTTTTTATAGCAATTTGAAATGGACCCAGTGATCTGATACCATCATTTTTAAAAACATGGACATATTTTTTTTCCAGCCCTGCAGGGTGGGGCTGTTAGCATTTGACAGGGCCCATGAGAAACCATTCTGTGGTCACTTACTCATTTTGCTCCCTTTCTAGTGCGCCCATCATTCTCTCTTCATCTTAGTCGTGGAGGTTATTTGAGACAGATAGGTTAGTTTTGCTTGTACAAATCAGCTGAAGTTCCACTTACTGATGTGACTTGCCCAAGGTCACTGCAGAGTAGCTAAAACTCAAAATTACCCTGCTCCTTGTCTGTCTCGCTGCAAGGTGTCAGACTGCCTGGTCGGGCTGTAATGTGTCTGTTTCCTGGAGCCTGTGCAGAAGACTGCCTGGCAGACGCAGGACGTCAGGATCTGAGGCACACATCCAATCATCCTCGATTAAAACCCCAATAGATTTCGCAAATGCAATCTTCCTCTAATTGTGTCTTGTATGTGAGCAGTCATTTCTTTGGTGTGCAAGTGTGTGAGTGTGTGTGAGTGTGTGTGTGTGTGTAATGATGTTATCTCTATGCCATCGGGGCACCTGCTTATTTGCATATTGAGAAAGAACTGAATAAAACATGAGGTATTTTATTCCGATGGGAGGCAAGATCCTCAAAGGATATTTACAAATGTACTCAAGTCCTTCTGAATCAATCAATTTCTGAATCAACAAATGTTCTTTGATTCCCTTGCACTAGGATGAATGCTGTAGGGGCAATGTGGACACGGGAGAGAGGCACAGCCTCCACCACCTCGGAAGCTTGGTTTAGATCAGATAAAACACATAGACTCACAGTGATCTCTACACAGTGCCCACAGAGCACCACACTCCCTGAGCCCCCCATGAAGGGTCCAGGTGGACAGAGAGGAGGAATGGAAGCTTTGCTGCCTGTCATCAATCTACAACCTGAGTGTAGGAGGTGATCTGACTCCCTTACACCAGATAAAGTCCTGCACTTTGCCAGTTGTGTGGTCTTTTCTGTGAACAATCCTTCCTGTGTCACCTGCTTCTGCTCCTGCCTTTCCATGGGTGACTCTGACCAGCAGATAGAATGCCCTTTAATAGTAAGTCAGATTGCCTCTCTCTTTTCCCTCTGACACTATAACAGTTACCTCTTGTTCTTAGGCTAAATTTCAAATTACACAATGGCTAGCAAGGTTATTACCAACATCCAGCTCCCTCTCCTATTGCCTGAGCACCTCCTCTTCTCACTCAGGATGCTCCAGATTCCTCTTTGCCTTTTCATGAACTTCTGGGCTCTGCACCCCGCCGCAGGGGTTAGCATTTGACCTTCTTTCTCCTGGATAAGTTTGCCTTCTGACCTTTGTGCTGCTGGCTCCTTCTCACCCTCAGATTTCATTTCAGACATCAGCACTAAGACACGCTCTCTCCACCCAAGTGATCTAAAGCCCACCACCTTACTTCTTCCCTCCATTCTATAAATGTGTTCTTTTCTTAGAGTGGTTATGACCCTTTGTAACTAGCTTATGCATTTGTTTGCTTGTCCATTGTCTGTTTCCCCTGACTAGAATGTAAAGGTTTAGCAGCAACCTCAGGTGTCTTGTTTGTTGCTGTTTATGCAGCTCCTCAGACAGCGTGCAGCAAGTATTTAACAAATATTTATTGAATGAATGAATGAGAAGCCTCAGAAATAGAGTTCCCACTATGGTTTGCATCCCTTTATCCCTGATGATTCTTTGGAAATTTACCCACAAGTCACCACACCTCCTTTGCCCTCCTTACCCTGCCTTCCCCACTGTTAAAACCGAGCATCCTTTATCCCACAACTTGAGCATAGGAGGTGATCTGACTCCCTTACACCAGATAAAGTTCTGCACAATCAGAGAGGAGGATTATTAGAGAACTGATACAAAGAGAATAGAAGGTAACTAAGTTCTGGGCTTTGGGAGTTTCTAAATGAACTTCTTTAAATTACGATCTCTGATTTGCAAGACCCAGGTCCTTTCCAATATCAGAGGGAAATTCCTGATACAATTATGCCATGAAGTACATTCTGGAAGAAAGTGACTGGGAAAAGAATAGAAGAGGCATGGTGTCCCACCCCAGAAGCACAATGAAGAGGGATGTGTGGTGGAGGAATGGAACAAAGGAGTAACGCAAGCAAGGCCCTGTGGGGACAGGCTGGACCCACAGTTCTGCCAGCTCCCACTGGGTCATTGCAAAGGAACAGGGGATCCCAGATTAAAGAAGAGTAAGGTTTCTCTAGGTTGGTAAAGCCCAAGGATTCAGAGGGCAGAAATCCCATACCCAGCAGGGAGAGTGGTGGTGGAAAAGATAAGATCATGAGGATGCCTAGAAAGTCGAATCTGAAATCACTGTCCACATTTCTCTAGGAGCAGAAGACTGAAGCGTGTAGATGGCTCTAATCCCTGGGAAAGAACCGGAAATGGTCTGTTAGACTTTATGGCACCATAGGATTAGGACACAGTCTTATCTGTGATCCTGAGAACCAAAGCTAATGACCAGAGACTGAGGGGCATCATGCACTAGCAGAGAGCAGAGAGCAAGAAGTCTTACAACTCACTCCTCTCATTCACACTTATCTTCTCACACCTTGGGTTCTTGTAAGCCTCAAATCCTTCCGCATGCAAGAGGGGTCCTGGATGAAGATAAACATGGCTACATTTACACCAAAAACGTTTCTTCTAACTTGGTGAGATTATACTAAAATATCCAGATTGTTTGGCTTCTTTTTTTAATCAGGTGGAAATGGAACTCAATATACAAATTAAAAGTTCAAAGAAGGAAATTTCCATATTTTCACAGTTGAGTTTGTGATATGAAATTTTTGCTCATTACATGTATTTGAAAGCTGTTCAAAAGCTTCAGAGGTAATGGGCCTTTGAAGTCAGAGGCTTAGAAATTAGCCACTCGACACTATCACAACAAAAGCACTGCTTTCTGCATGGCTCAGTGGGCTGAAGCAGGGGACAGCACCTCATCCAGCACAGGCTGAATTCAGGTGCAGATGGGTCAGGGTTCAAATCTCTCCTCTAATGTTTATAAATGGTAATTAGCAACAAGACCTTGCAACTTCTGGGATTTTACTTCTCTCATAAGAGTACCTTCCAAAAAGAGTTTTGGAATTAAATAATATAACCTATGTGATTGCTTAGGACATTTCCTGATTCTTGTTAATAGAAGACCAAAATAAGAATTTCTATTGCCCTCGTAAGTGAAAGTAATTTTTATTTTAACCAAATTTGATATGTTCTTTAATCCCCCAGTATTTTATGCTTGGTTTATGAATTTTCTTATTACACAAAGCAATATTTCTATTAAGTACAGGAATTTGCTGAGGAGGAATTAACAACCAACCTGGCAGACACATTGCTCCCTACTGTGAGTTATCAGAAGAGACATCAAATACCATTAGCTATAAATTATAGCCTTTGTATTCTCACATTTAATTTAACCTATTCCTAGAAAAAGAACAAACAATAATAATAAAACAGAACTCATTCTAGTTCCATTTTCCTTAGTAACCAGTAACACCTACTTGTGAGAATTTCCTCTAGAAATTTATGCTGTCTTAAGTAGACACTAAGTTCTACAATTTGAGGAAGACCCAGAGGTCTACAGACTTCATGCTCACTTTTTACACAGAACAAAACTAAAGCCTGAGGCAGAAAGAACTTGTTTGGGGTTAGCTGGTTATTCACAAGGTTAAGATAAAAGCATAACTAACCCCTCCAAAACTCAGTCAATTTAAAACATCAAGAATTTGTTTCTTGCCTGCAGGCCTGCAGATTAATTGCACTTAAACTGATCCCTGCCCAGGCCACACTGGGCCGGGCTGTAGTACCTTGGGTTTACACCAGTATGTCATCACAGTGAGGAACAGGAGTGCAGAAGGGCACACAGACAACTAGAATGTCACTTCAGACCTCAGCTCAGAGCTGGAAAACTCACTTTCACCCAATTCCAAAAATCAGTAGGTCTGGAAAACATGCTCCATCTATTCTAGTGAAAGATATTTCTGAGTTATGGAATTCCAGGTGTTTATGTATGATTCTAACAAAGGGAAAGCATGAGAGACAGCTGCAACTCAATTTGCCTCCAGATCCCCTCTTTTGATGCCCAGATGAGCGCTCTCTCTTCTCTATCACGTTCTAAATAGACCTTCAACCTAGTGAGCTACCTACTCACTTGAAACTCTTTGAGACTGAACCACATAAGTTCAACCCAGGCCGTAAGTTACTGACATGACATTTTGAGAAGACAACCAAAAAATTCCAGAAACAATCACCCAGAAATGAAGGATCAAAAATAATAACAGTTGATTAGCCAAGAATATTATCCCCCTCCCATCTACCAAACCAAAACTCTTACTGAGTTTTCCCTTCAGCAAAAGAGGATTTACACCTTCAGTCCTATCAACTGTTTCTTAATTAAAAAATGCATTAAGGTCAGCACAAAAGCACACATAAGGAACAAGCAGCCTGGTGTGTGCAAATTACATGCAGGGCCACCGAGGTCCGGTGAGTGACCCTGCGGGAACCATGAGTTACACTTTCTCTGAGTTACAGCTGTGGGAAGGATGTACGTGGGATATTTAAGACATCAGTGATAGGCCTGCAGAGAATGGCTTCCCTGCCTGAGCAGGGCTCCTTTCTGCAGCACATCTTGATGCCAACCTTCTCCTCCACAAAGTGGGTTTGCTACTGTCCGCCCAAACAGCACCAAGTTAGACCAAGTAAAGGCAACCTGGATGCTGTCTGGTAACTCGCCTGAAAGCCAAATTTGGAGCCAAACCCTGGTTTCAATGCCTTCACAGCTTTGAGGACACAGAACAAAGTAGAAATGAAACATGATCCTGGATTTCCAAGGAAGCACAAGGAAGTCCACTGACTTCTGCTTCTCCATTCATCCACTCACTGATGTCAGCATAGACAGGAAGTTATTTACAGATAGCCACTGTGTGGGGAGCTGATGCCAGAGTTCAACACTAACGTTCAGCCCTCAGCATGGAAAGAGAATGTGGTGTGGAACAGACAATCTGAGAATGAAGTTCAAGAACTGTGCAGATCTGTGTTCCAAATCCAGTGAAAATTTTTCTGTGTTCTTACTTGCAGACTGTGATGAAGTGGTGGGAAGAATTTGCCTTTTGCCAGTATAGAATTGACTTTGACGAGCCGGTGGCACACAAACTGCAGACCATTGCCTCAGTGCTAACATTGCCAAGCAGGAAAGGAGAATTTGCCTCCCTGGCCTCCCCAGAAGCCAACTAGAAGTTGTTGGCTTCAATAAAGAGGAAGAAGTTCCAGGACCCCAGAGCAGGAAATGAGCGCCTAAGGCACAAAGTGCCCTGAACTGAAAGTCACAGTGGTGCGGCCCACAGGCAAGTTTCCTCCCCTTTCTGGTCATCTGTTTCCCAATCTGCAAAAGGAAGGAGTTGGATCTGATAAACTCAGACTTCTTTCCCAAATGTAATAATGTCTGGGTCCATAGTTCCTCTCAATCGCTCATCTGTGGAGAGTGGTTCCTACGTAAGTCTCACCGCATGCCACATGGTATGCTGAAGCTGGGCCTTCAAGTTTGAATAACAGCTTACACAGCTACATGATTGTGGGCAAATCACAACATCTCTGAAGTCTGCTTGAGGTCTGAGCATGTAGACTTCCAAGAAGGACACAAAAGATGACTCTGTGTAATCATTTCCAGGACTCTCACAAACCAACGAAGCAAGAAAGAACCACTTCACCATTGTCTCACATCTGTTACATCCTTTATTCCATGGTGATCTTTGAGGACTATGAGGTTAATCAGTTGAAGAAGGAATACAGACTCAGTGCCTCTGGACACACAGAAGGGACTTTCTGGGGTCTTACATGTCTTTACTTTTTCTCAATAAGAGTTTTAGACTTCAAGAGGCTCAGGTTGCCATACTGGAAGCAGCATGCAATTTGATGTCAGGTTCTGCTGGTTTCAACTTTCAGCTTAAGTTCTATCCATGCATGTTCGGTGGGTGAGACCACTCATTCATTCATCATTCATTTACTAGTAATTTACTGCACGATTGCTGTGTTCCCAGATACTGCTAACGAGGCACTGGAGCTACTACAGGAAACAAAGAGTTTTTGCTTTGGGTAAATTAGCACTGAATGCAAGAGGTGGGCAGGTTCATCATTATGTTACAGAGAAATTAATGCCAAAATTGAAGTTACCACAAGGTGCTATGGGATAATGGAATGTTTTTGTTTCTTTTGCTTAAGAAAAAAACAAAGCAGGCCTGGTGACACCCTGTGCCAGAAAGTGTGAGGCAGGAGGATCTCAAGTTTGATGCCAAACCAGACAGCATAGTGAGTTCTAAAACCAACCTGGAACATAGCAAGTGTCTGTCCCAGAAAACCAACAAAAGAAATGAACAAAACATTCAGGAGTATCCTCTTCTCTACATCCTCGACCACACTCATTATTTTGGTTACTTTTCTTGTTGATGAGACAAAATACCTGATGTTCAAAATTAAGAGATGAAAATTTTTATTTAGCTTACAGTTTGTGGAGGTTTCAGTTCATAATCAGCTGGCTCCAAGGCAGGATTGCATGGAAGAGGGGCAACAGTTCATGGCAACCAGAAGAAAGTAAAGCAACAAGAGCAAAAGGGGAGGATCAAGCCTCTTTTCCTCTCTTATACTGTATACAGGTTACCTGCCCTGGGGTGGGGATATCCCTCACATTCCCAATCCCAGCACTAGACAGTGAGCCAATCACAAACTCTAGATTCAGTTGGCTCCACAATGTCTACCCACTATGACTACATGAGGCTTTGACAGTGGGGCATCCAGACACAAACTATTACACTCGTTATCATTTGCCACTTGGATAGTAGCTATCTAGTGGGCACGAAATGATGATGAGGTCCCACTGTGGTTTTAATTTGCATCACTTGATGATTAGTTATGCTGGGAATTTTTTTTCATGTATCTTTTAGACAGTTATATATCTTCTGAGAAATTTCTGTTCATATCCTTTGCCCATTTCTAAAAATTGGATTGCTTTCTGCCCATTAAATTGCTTATGTTCCTAGTAGATGTTGAACTTCAGCCCTTATCAAATGTTTGAATTACAAATGTTTTATTTCAGAAGCATGTTGACTCTTCATTCATATTTTTCCCTTGTTGCACAGCAACTTACTGGTTTTTTAAATGCAATCCCATTTGTGTATTTTTGCTTTTCTTGTCTTTGCTTTTGGAATCCTAAGAAATCATTGCCCAGACCAATACTCGGTAGTACCCCCTCTCCATGTTTTCTTCTATATAGCTTTCCAGATTCAGGTCATACATTTAAGAATTTTATCCATTTTGAGTTATTTTTGCATATAGTGTGAGATAAGGGTGAGGTGAGTGTTGAGTTTCATTCTTCTGCATGTGGATCCCCAGTTGCCCAACTCTTTATTGAAGAGATAGTCCTTTGCATTGAGTTTTTTAATATCTTTGTTGGAAAACAGTTGCAAATAACAATTGGTGGAGAAAAAGTTGATAAAACCATTTTAGAAAACAGCATGAAATGCCTCAAAAAAGCAAAAATAGAGCTACCATATAATTCAACAATTTCAATTATGAGGATGTACTCCAAAGAAAATGAAATAATATGTATCAAAGACATCTACACTCTTATTTTTTTGGGGGGAGTCTAACTTTTTTTAAGTTTTTTATATATTCTAGATGTTAGTCCTCTGTCCAAGGAGTGGCTGGCAGGTTTTTTGTTTTTGTTTTTGTTTTCTAATTTTGTAGGTCATCTCTTCACTCTGTTTTTTGTGAACTTTTAAATTTGTTATGATTCCATTTGCTGATCCTCAGTATTATTTCTTGTGCCATTGGGGTTCTGTTCATAAGGTTCTTGTCTACACATATGCCTTCAAGAATTTTACCTATTTTATATTCTAGCAGCTTAAGTGTTTCTGTTTTGATATTTAGATCTTTGATCCATTTTTACTTTAGTACCTGGTAAGATATATGGGCCTAGACTTAATCTTCTGCATATAGCTACCCAATTTTCCCAGAAAGAGGCCATCTTTCCTCTAGTATATGTCAAAGACCCAATGAAAAATAAGTACCTGAAATAGACACTTCTCACAAGAAGAGCAAATTGCCAAAAAATTCATGAAAAAAAATGTTTAACATCACTGGTTATTAGAGACATGCAAATTAAAACTGTTGAGATATTATCTTACCTGAGAAAAAAATGACTATCATCAAAAAATCAAAGAATAACAAAAGTTGGTGATGGTGTAGGGAAAAAAAGGAACCCTTCTACATTTTTGGTGGGAATGTAACTAGTACAGACATTATGGAAATCAGTGTGCAGATTCTTCAAAAAACTAAAAGTAGAAATTCCATTTGACCCAGCTAGCCCCCTCCTAAATATTTTCCCAAAATAGTTATAGTCATCATGTTACAGGGATACATATATATTAATGTTCATAGAAGCATAATTAATAATAGATTTTGGAAACAGCATGTATATCCATCTATATGAATGGACAAAGAAAATGTGATATTCATGCACAGTGAAATACTATGCTGCCCTAAAGAAATATCAACATTAGGTATTCATAGGCACATAGATGCAATTTGTGACCATAAAGTAAAACAATTCAGAGACACAAGGTTAAATATTACATGGTCTCTCTTAATAGTCTCTCTCTCTTTCTTTCTCTTTCTTTGTCATTTTGTCTCTCTCTGTCTTGAAGTTCAAATAATTCCCCCAATTTATCTATTTCATTGTCTTAAAAACATTTTAAGATATGCTAGCTTGTTTAATTTATACTATTAGTTTCTATTCATTCATTGAAAAGAAACTTTTGTGCTTTTATTTTATTTATTTATTTATTTATTTATTTTGCGTCACTGGGGATCAAACTCACAACTCCGCGCCTGCCAGTCAGGCACTTAAGCCATTGAGCCAAACTTCTGGCTGTGCTTATATTTGCTTCTTCTTTGTAAAAGAGTTTTTTTTCTATGACCTGTACTGTGAATCACATGTTGGCCTTTCTTTTAAGATCATGATACACAGCTTGTTAACTATTGTTATTCTCTAGTTACTTGGTTATAAAATTTTGTTTTTTATAAAAGAAGAGTGCTTTTTATATTTTCTGTATTAATATCTACTTGTATTGCATTAAAATGAAAAGCAGTCATCTACAATCTAGTGCCCATTTCAGCATTATTCACAATAGCCAACATACGGGAAAAAACTAAATTCTGATCATCAGAAGTATGGGTAAGTAAAATGTGACATACATGTATTGGAACACAATTCTGCCTTTTAAAAGGAGATTCTACTGTTTGGGACAACAAGGACAGAACTTTAGGACATTATACTAAATAAAACAAGTCAATCACAGAAGGCAAATACCAGATGATCGCCTATACATGGACATCTAAAAAGGTTGAATTCATAGAAATAAAGAGTAGAAAGGTCGCAGTGCATGGAGGCAGCATAGGAAAAGGGAATATGCTGATCAAAGGGTACAAAGTTTTGGTGGTCAACCTCATTTCCTGGTTACCACCATTAATAATTATTGTACATTCCAAAATTGCTCCAATATACATTAACATTCTCACCATAAAAATGATAGGTTGCAGAGGCAGTGAATATGTTGATGTCTTGACTGCATCTTCCTCTAAAGTACACATACTCAAACCATCACATTATACCCGTAAGCATAAACAATTGTGATTTGCCAATGAAAAATAAATTAAATACTTTAACAAACCAATGATTCCAGCAAGCAATAACAAAACCCCAAGATTCCACTCAATATATGGCTGTAAAGTAATAAAGAAAATAAATTGATGCAATACTTACTGTGCCTCATAAGTTAGGTGCACTATCACAATGCTTCACAATATTTTTAATCATTGCCCCATTGTCCATATGCAGTAATTTAGACCCAGAGTGATTGTGCAGCAGCACTGTGGCCACTGGAAGACCTGGGTTTGAAGCCAGCTCTGCATGACTACTGCCACACTTGTGCCCCATGCAGTGCGAGAAGGCCTTCCTCTTCCACACCAGTCCGTCATCTGTTTCCAACATGCATGGCAACAAAGGGCCATTGTCCTCTGAGATAATATGTCTGAACCATGAGGAATGCCCATTTCCCCTTGGGGTGCCATCTTGTCCTTCAAAGTTCGCCTAGAATAGCGATACGGAAGGTATCTAGGGAAGAGGGTGGGTGGAGTTTTTGTCTATGATGAATGAAGGTCTTGGATGTTTGGTTGCCCACTCCTGGAAGCCCCAGTTCACAATTCCCAGTCCCTGTTTGCAAGACCTGCTTCTACAGGTCGCCCTCTCCAGAGCACTCCTATTACTCAAGCTACTGTGTTTTACCCTTTTCTGACCCACAATCTCAGAGAGAGAGAGAGAAACAGAGAGAGAGAGAGCAAGCAAGCATAAAAAGAGCCAAATACAATACATAACTCAGAAATGGTAATGCAGCAGGGCCTACCTCAGCCACTGACTAGTTGCATTTGTAATGATTTTCTCCAAATAATGCAAACACTATTTTTTTGCTGAGAAAATGAAATATGAGAGCGCTGCATCCCACAGATGATGGGGGAGAATTCATAAAAGATTTTAATCTTTCCTTGTCAGGCTCCAGAAATGCAAACGGCCTTGTCCTCATTTTCTTTATGCCCTGGACTTCTAATTGAGGAAGCTGGCATCAATTATGCATGTGGGCACTGCTGGGGAGGGAGCGAGAATAAATATTTGGGGGGTATCGTTAGCCAGAACATCACTTCATCTTTGTGTCACTATAATTTCCCATATCGTACAACTTTAGATTAGAACATATGGCAATAAGGTAGGTAATGAGAACAACAATTTTCTGAGACAACATTATAACTTTTCCCTCTTTATGGTCACATTTAGTTACAGTACATGCTGCCATTTAGGTGTAGAGTTTTAAAAAGAAAATCTCTGAGAGAAGGGAATTAGGGACCAAAGACCTAAGCAGTCTGAATGCCTGGGACTGGAGCAGAGTCTGAGGATAGGAATAAGCAGATGTGGACCCCAGTTAGCTTCTGCAGCGGTAGTAATCCCAATTTCAGTGGGGTCTTGCATTTGTGTTTCATGAGCTCTCTGGGCTGCTTCTCTGATCTCCTCCATCAGAAACCAGGCTAAAGGAGCAGTCACTGTCTCACACCTGGTGGAATTGACCAAGACTAAACACCAGGTGCATTTATCACTTCTATTTGGAAAGCATATTCAATATCCGGTCTCAGTCTATGTCCAAAGCAAGCCATAACTGAACCTGTTAATAAAGCCGAGAAACTGAGGAAAGCTGGTGATGTACCTCCTACACAGGGGATTCCCTAGCTCCATTCCATCGCCCCTGGGTGAATTCAGGGAGTCCACAAATGAGCAAAGAAAAACACACCCTGTGGTGCTAAGGTAGATCTAGAACCCACAGAAGTGCAAACCTAGCAAGCATGTCCACAATGCCAGTCTGTCCACCAAGCTGTATGCAATGCCTTTGAGGAACTGATGCTAAATATCATGACCCCCTCACCCAGGAGCTGTCAGTTTGGTAAGGGTGCTATCCAGGCCGCAGGTTAAGCAACCACAGAGTGCTACAGAGTGACAGAGTTACTCTAGCATAACACAGAAAGGGGAGGAAGAAAAACTCATCTGTGGCAGAAAAACTCATCAAGGCAGGAGGGGTGCAAATAAACAAACTTGAGTATAGCGTAAGTTTAATGATTTGCCTACATGAAAGCTAGAAGATGAAGGTGAAAGTCAAATAAAACACTGATAGAAATGGAATGACAGAACCATTCATTCTGCCAGAAAGAGAGCAGGAAAGGAAGCCCCTCACGGAGGTGGCATTTCGGAGTGACCTGGATAAGGGAACAGCATTTCAGTGGACAGAAGAGGAAGAGCAGGGAAGACAAACAGGCATACGAAGCAGCATTGGAGGAGCCCAGAGTACAGCAAAAGGTGTCTGGAATCTGGTAGGACAGTTACCCTATCTAGTTGCAGCTCCAGGTAGGATCAAGGGCAAATTATGCAGGGCATAGAATGGGTGTCATGCAAGATATTTTGTTCTTTGCAGATAGCAGGACCATTGAAAATGCCTGATACAGTACTGGTACCCCCCAATTGTATCTTTAAAGGGAAAACAAAACTCTGTGCGCACATCCTAGGACAGGCTGGGACTTTACACACTCTGCTAAACCTGTGTGCCACCCTGTGACATCTTTCAAAGTTTCAAAGAGATGGGAGAAATTCTTAATATTGTGTGTTTCTGGGGTCGGGGATTTAGCTCAGTGGCATAAGCACCTGCCTACAGCCACAAGGTTGTGAGTTTGATCCCAGGTACAAAAAAAAAAAAAAAAAATATATATATATATATATATATATATATATATAATGTGTTTCTGAATTCTAGTTTGTATTTGATGTCATTTTTAACCAGTTGTCTCTTTAACAAATTATTTATCCATAGATGGATACATGGCTTTTCCTTAAGTCCAGGCCTCAAATTTCTTAAAGTTGCTTTGCTAGATTTCACTTTTCATATCCAGTTCATCTTTGGAAGAACACATTACAGCATGAAAGTACAAACATTGTCCATGCCCCTAACCTCACCCTAACATACACACACACATGCACATGGGCATGCATGTTTAGTACATGGACACACTTTGAAGAAAGAAAAACTAATGAGAAGAAGCCACATAAGTAAGGAAGCAGGAAACTTGAGTTTAATCATTTTTACTCAACCAACCCTCCTCTTGCCAATCTCTTAGATATTGTGTGCTGATTCTCAACATCCAGACCAAACTCAGTTGAGTACTTTTCCATTGATCCAGTTAGTGAGAAAATGAGGTAGGCATTTAGAAGATAATTTCATTTAAAATTTCAACAAAATATAGCACTTCTACCCAATGGAATACTATTATGTTATAAAAAAAAGGATAAATTTGAGTTATTTGTAGGAAAATAGGTGCACCTTGAAACTATAGTGTTAAGTGAAGTAAATTTGGCACACAAGTTTAAATACTGTATAGCTTTTCAACATATACATAAATTAAAGAGCACAGTGAAAGATAGTAGGAAACAGAGATCTTTTGCATGTGGGAAGGGAACCAAGAGATGGGGGACATAATGAGAATTAAGATGCCTCATGTGCCTGTGTCACTTACCCACGGAGTGTAATCATGTATGGCAAACATGTACTAATAAAATAAACTTTTTTAAACTTCAGGAAGTATAAAGCATAAGGAATGGGAAGAAACTGTTGTCACTTTTCTGAGTCTCAGGACCCTCATTAGTTTTCCTGGGTCTTATTTCCCTTAATCTACAAAACCACTAAAACTCCACTGGCCAAATCTAATCTTCTTTGGTCCCTGCTCTCTGAGTTTCCGGTCTCAGGTGCTGGGAGCCACGATTCTTCATCTGGAAGGCACAGTCCCCTCCACCATCTCGCCTCTCTGAGGCAATGTAAAGAACCAACCTTCAGCTTTCTAGACTAGAATCTTCTCACCAAAATACAATTTCCAGACAGAGGAAGTTTCCAATTTCTATTAATATTATTAATCTATTAAGAATAATGCATGATGAATGTTCCTGGAGCTTCAAGAATGAGAATGGACCCTAGTTCTCCAATTCAAGGCCTCCTGGAGGACTCAATGAAGCCAGATAGCTGTGCGAATCCCAACACAAGATCTGGAGTGAGCCTCAAGGCTATGTATTTGTAGCAAGACTCCTGGTGATGCTGTTGGTCTGATCTCCTATATTATCCAGAACTTCAGATAAGGCTGCCTGGGCCACGTCACCAGCCCCGACTTCAGCTGGTAGTGGTGATGGGGGCTTCAGAGCTTTTTAGTCCCAATTCTAAAATCCCTTTTTCTAATTAATCTAATGATGTTGGACAAACTTAACTAACACTGTTTTCAAATTTCAAAAATAGCAACAATATCATCTTCCAAGTGTTTGGTAAGCAATAAAGAAGATGATAAACATAAGTCCCCAATACCGGATTTGCTACATGCTATCCATCTGTCATATTAGTTCTTTAACTCCCTTCCTCCTGCGACTTGTCTCAGGAAAGTGTCTTCCTAGACTCCAGCAGAGCAAAGGGATCCTACAGCAGCTCTTTTGGTGGGATGAGCAGTGGGGCAGTGCTGTATGACCGTGGCCTGTTCACAACAATGGTTCACGTTACGTTTCAAAAGTGCCTCTGCCAGTCACCATTTTCTTGCTCGGCCCAAATGAATGATATTTCTATTAGGAAGTCGCAAAAATGAGTCATAAATCTTGCTGATGGAAGCCTACATTCTGATTTAATGATGGCTACAACCACATTAAGTGCCGAATGCCGAGGAAAGATGGCCTTGTTTCAGAGAGCAGCCCCTGGGGATCGCCATTACCGAGGAAACACTAGAAGGGCTTCACTCCGCAGTGAGAACCTGTGCAGGGTAGGGGTCTGGGCTCTGCTCAGAGGAGAAAGGCAGTTGATAGCTCCTACAGCCTCATAGGCAACCATGGGAAGCAATGCAGGACCTTGGAGTAAAGGGCTGAGACTTCTGGGAGTGAGTGGTTTGGAAGCTGAACTTTCTCAGGCTTAGCTTATTACCACGGACGGAAGAGACAGAGGAAGACACATCGGCATTAAAACTCAAGCACACACAGAAAGCATATGTAACAGTTCTAAGTAATAGTAAGTGGGACCCTTGACAGGGAGAAAATGCCTTAACTGCCTCTCATCTGCTTACATAGGATGAAGTTTCTGGAAATAATACTACCTAGTTTATAGTATTTTGGAGAGGTTAGAGGGACAATGCTTTAAAGGTGTTCACTAAAATTCTGGATGCACAGTAATCAGACAATAAATGGAGACTATGAGTTGCTATTGTCCTGAAAAACAGTTTTAAGATTATCATTAATAAATGGCCGTCTCCCCCTCTGCATTAGATTGCAAGTTCCACAAAGACACAGAGTAGATTTATTCGTTTAATATTCTCTGCCCAGCATCACTATAGTACCTGGTACTTAATAAAGGTGTGATAAATACTTATTGAAGGTAGAAAGGAAGGCAGGGGGCTCGGTAAGAAATGGAATATTTGGGTAAAGATGGGCTCTACCATGGAGAACAAAAAGGGAAGAATTGGAAAATACTGGAAACTAATAATAGCAAATATGATGGACTGCCTACTTTGGGTGTGGGCATAAAACTCATTTCTTTTGCAACTAGATCAGAATTGCTGCATGCCAACTGCTCGCCCAGAAAGGGAATCACTCAGGTCTGGACCATAGGTCCTTTAGTCACTGCCAGTGACTTCATTCTACCCCAGATGGCTTTCTAATTGTCCAGATCATCTAAAACTCCTACTAGGCCACCATTAACACAGGCAGCACTATAGTGTAAATTAGAAAACTGTGTCAATGCAGGTTATTGCATACATAACTAAGAGGCTCTGTGCACTGAATAGTGTGGGTTGGACTTCAGCATCCTCTGTTCCCTTCCTTCTGTAAACCTCCTGCAAACCACAGGGTACAAACTCCATCCAGACAGGGGCCAGATCTCTTAATTATAAACCATCCAATTGGACATGGTGGGCTGGGGCTTCCTTGAACTTTAGTTATTTCAGTAGAGTTTCAGAGTGTGTATTCCTGTGGTGCTGGCTTTGGGGCTCCAGTGGTATGTAAACAGGGCTCTTGCCTGAATGGACCTTATTCTCTAACTCAGCAGTTCCCAGTCTTTTTTTTGTATCTAGGGGCCAGTTTTATGGAAGACAATTTTTCCATGGACTGGTGGAGGAGGGTTGGTTCTAGGACGATTCACGCATATTTCATTTGTTGTGCACTTTATTTCTCCTAGTATTATGTTGTGATATACAGGTATACCTCGGTTCATGAGTTTGATTTGTTCTATGATTTTGGAAAAGATGACCACGTTTGCATTTGTGTGAGAAAGATGGCCTGCAGTTGTGTTTATCACTCAATGTAGAGTGTGCAAACAAAAACAAAATTTTGCCAAATGCTTTTGTTTGCTAACCAACTGGAAGACAGTGACATCAGAAGTGTGTTATTATGTCCAGTCTATGCCATTATCTCCTTTTGGTTGATGACACTGCAAAAAACCCTTCTCCAAAAAAAAAAAAAATAGGAAGTTGGAAATAGAAGCAGACTTCTCAGTGCTTTTGTGGCAATCTCAGGATATTCTGCCTTGACTTCAATCCAAAAAGTATGACTATTTGAAGTCATCTCAAATATGCTTTTAAGGCCTCCATTATTTGCAATCTTGAGTAGTTGATTCCTTCCAGCACGCACAAAGTCAGCTCACCTGGGTTATACACAAATGGGTGACAGTTCCATTCTTCCCCAGTTCAGGAGTCTTCTGTGGTTGGGAAGTAATGCTTAAGCTCTTTTGAAAGCCAAGATAGGTGCTCATGTGCCAGTTAGGACAAAGAACTCTTTCAAAATATTTCCCAATGTTTGAAACATATGAAATATTCCCCATATTCACTCACTGTCCTCCAATTCAAGTTCAGTTTTGAATGCAGCCATTTTTATCTGCCGACTTTAACACAGTATGATTCATCCCTGAAGTGACAGATTGAACTGTTGAGCAGGTTGAATATGTTACTTGAATAAGCCAGTTTTGCAACCCATTTTGTGTCACTGAAGTGTGTTACAAGTGGTGACTTTTTCTAAAGGTAATCTCTGGCCAGTGGTCTACACTTGGAAGGCCAGCTCATTTCTGCATACGAGAGAAGACCTGAGTGCTTTGCATCTATCTCATGGAGCTGCACAGACAGACATAAGTTAAAGGTGTGTACTTTACATTGGTTGATAATTTTAATCGCTTCCTGAAAATGTTGTTATGTTCAGGGGACACTTTTGGTTAGCCAGCATTTCTCTGATGATGTAATGACCAGGCTTATATTTAAAATCAACTTCTTTGGCCAGGGCAGTGAAATCAGAAAGCTGTCCAGTCATGGCAGCCACACTGTATGATCATATTTCAATAGAAAATGACCAATTTCATTTTCCTGATAGGTATTTATGCAAAACTTAAGTACTTCTGCTGCTGTAGTATTGGTTGGCAACAAATATGGATATAAAGAACCCTTACATGCATCCTCCTAAAAATTTTATCACATAAAATCAAGCATTGTTCAGTTGTTGTCAACAAAGTTAGGTTCATCAGCCTGAGTTGCCCAGTATGATGACTAACTAATCCTTTCTAAAAAATTGTGCCTCAATATTCCCTTCTACTTCATTAATCTATCTAGTTATGTGCTAGCCAAAAGAGGAGAATATGCCAACTTTTGAGCTGCAGCCTCTCATAAAACTTCATAAGAAATGTCTTTAGTAGCAGGCAGGATCAACTCTTCACCAATAGTAAAGGGCTCCTTAGCTTTAGCAATGCATTTAGCCACTAAGAATGATGTTCTTCATACAGACACTTGTGGTGACCTTCAACAATTGCTTCTGTTCTTTTTGTTCACTTTTTTCCTTTTGAAAAAAAATCCAAATGCTTCTCTTTTAATGCAGAGTGTTTGGTCTCCACATGGCAAGCACTATTTCAGGTCTCACAATTTCATTGGCTAGCTGGTTTCCACACGTTACACAAAGCAAGCTTGCAGAATATGAATCCCTTATTGTGATGAACCTGGAATTTTAGTAGGACTCCTTGAATTTTGCTTTCAGTGCAACTTTCTTTTTGTTAGTAGTTTTAGAGTCATCTGCTCTCCCATCATTGAATCTTTTTCCCTTTTCAAATAAACTCTCCAGTGATGTTTATTTTTTTTACCAATTTTAACTAGGGTTAGCTGTAGTCTTACATAAACTGTGACTGAGGCAAGTGCACAGATAGAAGTGGAAAATAAAATAATGAGTTGGCCACATGTGGACTAAAATATGTGTCAGAGTCTGGCAAACCCTGCCAACAGGAGCAGCTGAGCAGCTGAAACATATCAACTGACTCGCTACTATAATGCCTGCCACCAGATGCAGCTTATTTGTCACCTGCCATGACTAATAGGGCTTTGACATGACTCTTCAAATGATTTCTAATGGGCTCTTTGTGGTCAAACTTCTTTGCTAATGTTGATCTATATTTACAGCTGCTCTCCAGAGCTAGTATCATGACCTCAGCTCCATTTTAGATCATCAGGTGTTAGAGTCTTATAAGGACCATGCAACCTAGATCACTCGCATGTGCAGCTCACAGTAGAGTTTGTGCTCCTATGAGAATTTAATGCCAGGATCTGAGAGGGGGCAGAGCTCAGGTGGTCATGTGAGTGATGGGAAGCAGCTATAAATACAGATTAAACTTTGTTCACTCACCCACTTCTCAGCTGCTGCTGTGAGGCCTGGCTCCTAACAGACAAAGGATGGATAGCAGCCCATGCGCAGGGATTGGGGACCCCTGCTTTAATTATCAACATGACAAGAGCTAAAGTCATAGAGTAAAAGTACTGCAGATGAGACACACATGGTTTGAATATAGAACCTCCAGCGGCCAGTGATGCTACTTTGTCAAAGCTTCTATTTTCTTATCTTAAAAATAAGGAAAGTGGAATTATCTCCCTCAGGGACCTGTTGGAGGCGTTAAAGGATATATAAATGTATATTTCATATGTTTTAGCTTTTATTATCTCATGGCTAATCAGTGGTAAAGCAAGGAAGAAAAAGGAGGGATCCTTTTGGGCCAGGAAATTCAGAAAAAGCATCACCAACATAGTGATATTTAAGCAAGAGTGACAGCACAGTTCCTTAGAGAAAGGGTAGAAGCAAAAGTTACCAAACAGGCCAGTGCAAGGCACCAAGGGAGAGTGAAGATTGTGGCAAAGTGTAACACAAAGTCGCTTTTGTCTAAACGCACTAAAATTCAAACACTTGCAAACAGATAATGCAGCCTGTGTGATAAATTCTGCCACTGTAGGATGGATGAAAATGTGCTAAATAATGCATGTGAAACCCCCCACGCCTTGTCAAAGGCTATCCAGCTCCTTTTCTCTCCCTCTAGGAGTGTTTGGGAGAGATCCTGCCCCTTAGTATTCCTTATCACTGTTTTCCCTGACCATAGCGCAAGCCCAGACCAAGACAGCAAAGCCTCTCTGTGTTCAGACTCCACGCTGTGCCCCACACCCAACTCCTGGAAACGCCAGACCTTTTCTGTCCCTGTGCCCCTCCTCCACCCCTGAAATGAACTGACCGCAGAGACCGCTAGCTCCGAGTACATTGTTTGAAAGTTTGTGTCATAAACGTATTGATCCTGCCTCACGGTCCCAAACAGAATCTCGATGTTGAAGCACTCCTTTAATCAAAAGTAAATTATGTACAGGCCACGGAGGTCAGCTCAACCAGCCTCACAAAAAAAGGCAATCCATCATTTATTCGTAAATGTCAGTGGAATCTGGGGATCAATATGTGCGCCAATGTGGATTATGTTTATTATTTTTCTGTAAATATCAATGCTGGGAAATGACTTGAGGGAGGGTGCGGGTGCCATGGGAAATCAGAACCTCACCTGGGTAGGTGGTGGAAGGGTGGGGTTTTTTTTAGAAGAATTTGATCTGTCTTTTTGGAGTTTTTTACTATTTATTTATTTGTTTATTTGGTCTTTTGGGAGTTCCCGTGCAGGACAGAGCTGGGCCAGCCCTCTTCTCAGAGGGAACAGAAAAGATAGAATAATTCTTACAGTGAGCAAGCTGACTTGACAAGTTCCAGAAGGCATTTACCCCAGAACGAGCTGGAGATGGTTTTTCCTGATATAAGCTGAAGAGTGAGTTTCAGACCAGAAATTAGAACGCCTCCAAATGTTACATCTGCAAGACTCATCCACAGGATTTCTGGAGCTAAAGGACAAAAACCTCTGTAGCTCTGGCCTATCCCTCTTTTGGCTACCCAGGTCATATGTATGACCCCACAGTCCAGGCAGACATCAAAGTCGCAGGTAGTTTGAGACAAAGAACCTTGCTCCATACGTTCTAGTACTTTCTTCCATTAATTCTAGAGATAAAAGATTGCCTTGGTGGTTTGAGTCAGTGAAAACTGTAATCAAAGTGGAACTCGGGCAAGACCCCGCATATTTGAGTAAACACTGTTGCAAACATTAGAGAGTGAAATCAGAGAGGCCAGCTGAGGCCCCAGCTGGATGACCAGACTCGGCTCTTTGGTAGAAAGATCACAAGCTTTGGAATCAACCACACCAGGGTTTAAAGTTAAATTCTTGCTTGGAATCACCAGATGAGTAAACTTGGGCAAACTTGCCATACCTTTCCGAGCTTCCATGTCTTGCTTTATAAAATGGGGCTAAATATCAGCAGCTAAATCAGTCTGGATAGAATGAGTTATGGTGCAGTAACGATCACTTGAGTCTCCACAACTTCTCTGCTCACATGTCTTATTCATCCGGGTTCAAAGAGAGGGGTGCTCTGTGCACTGTGTGCCTGCCCTCCCTCTCAAACCGGCCATGCTTAACACTAAGGGTGACATGATCTCACACTGCGTTGCGCAGGAGGAGAATTGGACACATTCAGCAAGCACCACTCAGAGCTCACACAATTACTCACAGGGCTTGGGGACGAATCAGAGGAAGCAGGCTAATAGAAGCATATCTGGAATGTGACAGGAAGTCATTTAGCTATGGCTGCTGACATCAAGTCAGTTGTTTGACACTGGACTTGATCCATGGGCGAAAGTTGTATCACTAGAGGTGGAAACAGAGGGGATGGTTAGACAGTGGACTTCTAAGGTTAGCTTCAAGTGTGAAGATGTTGGCAACTCCACGGCCCTCCAGGAGGTGGGGGGATGACCTAGACATGGACTGGTGGGACAGCGCTCTCCTACCGTCACGCCTAGGGTCTTGCAGTCCTGCCAGCTGGAAGTAAACACCCCTGCAAAGGGACTGTGAGAATACCGACTGCCTATTTTAATGGAAAAACAGTTCACACTGTGACAAATCACGCCGAGAACACCCAGTACGCCCAAGGACTTTCACGTTGCTGCCTGCCCCTGAGGGCGCTTCCTTCTCTTGGCTCTTCCCCTAGGAGTCTTGTAGTTGTGCCATTCTGGATTAGGTAATATGAGACCCAAGATCTAGGCCCATTACTCAAACTGTCACCATGACCTTGATAAAGTCATCGCGTTCCCTCTCTAGGCTTCAGTAGACTCATTTGTAAAACAGAAAAGTTAAAATCCATCATCACTAAGGTCTCTTTCAACACCAGGTTTACAGTTTCCAGGAGAATGTGGGCCGTGAGTATACGATGACTCTTCTTGTGTATAACTCTCATAAGAGAAAGGCAGAGAATATTTGATTTGGTTTGCACATTCTTGTCCCACACAGGCCTATTTTCCCATCTTTGAAGGACTAGAAAAGAGAAGGAAAAGGGTAGAACAAAGTCAGGGTGTATGTAATTTATGAGAGTTACTTTAATATATTTGGGGAAACTAAGAAAAGGGGAACTCAATTCTTACTTGAATGTTAGGCTTAGGAAGATCCTGGCAAGCCCTTCCGAGAAGCCCCCTCCTCTTTGGTTAGTGGGACCAGGG